>JABFPN010003325.1:0-18522 GCA_022817305.1 Leptoteleia sp. ZL-2020
TTTTTTTTTTTTTTTTATTGTGTCGCTTCCTGCACTCGCGCCGAAAACTTTTCCCTCCCTCTCGTTGCCGTTCGCTCTGACGGACGCAATTTGCCGTTGCCAAACTACAACGCCGCGCCAAAAAAAGCCAAGTCGTCCACAAGCGGTCGCGGGCCAATTTTGTATTCCACAACACTGGGTCGACTGGCGCAACCCTCCAGGCAACCTTGCTCGACGCCCGCTCGATTCGCCTTCGCCCTTCTACACCCTTCTGCACCCTTCTGCACCCTTCTCCAGGCGGCAGGGCGCGATCGCCAAGTCGTCGCCGAAATTTGCCAAATCGCGCGGTTAGCCGCTCGCTTGGTTGGCGTGCAATCGCCTTGTGCGAAGGAGAAACAAATGGGTAGTAAAGTTAGATGGGTAGTTGGGCAGGTGGGCAGGTGGGTAGGTGGGTAGGTGAGTAGGTGGGTAGGTGTGAAGGTAGGAAGGTAGGAATGGGTAGGAAGGAAGGAAAGTGGCCGTTTGGGTGTTTGGCGGAAGACGCGAGGAAGGGAGGAGGAAGAGTGCAGACGACGCGAGAAAGAGGGGACGCGCGCCGCGTGCGGACTCGGACTACTCTGACTCACAATCAGTCTGTCACTGACTTTTATTAACAGCTCCCACCACCGCGTGTGTGCAATGCCTCGCAACTCGTTCCGGCAAAATTGTCCAAAGTCGAGCGCGCGCCGCGGTCGTCTCCGCTCCGATTTAACCACCGGCCCGCTTCTTGTCCTCGCGCTCAAGAGGTCTGTCTACGCCCAGCTTTCCCTCCGCGGACACCCTTGCTCGCAAATTTTCCCATGTACACCAAGAACAAAGTTGCATCTCAAAATTGCCATACCTTCTGGCCTTGGAAGGATATTGTCTAGTGTCTCTACTAAGTAAAGTAAAGTGTCTCTATAGTGACATTTTATCTATGATACAGTAAAATTTTATATTCAGTATGCTAATAATGGCCATAAATTTATGGGCAACTTTACAATATTACATACAAAATTTTACTATATCATATAAAAAATATTATTATGTTGGTGTAGTAATTCTATAAACATCATGGACGATATCCCTTCAACCTCATGGTGTAAACTCATGGTAATCTTTGTTATAACTTTTTCCCAGTGTACCCACAAAACCGCCACACTCTTTGCCTTCATAATTTCAAAATCAGATCGCTCCTAAGTCTTACTCTCGTCCACACGTCTCACCTTTCATTGCAAATAATCCTTCAAATTTTTCCCCACTTCATTTAACTCGACATCGCTCGTTTACATACACGTTGCCTTGCCCAGCAAACGCCAATTTATTCGGCATTATGACAATTATTTCTACTCAATAAAAACTAATCAAGATGTGTACAGTTGATGTTTTAGATTCACCTATACCGAATCGAAAAATATGGAATCATTTTCATAATATTTGAAAATTTTTCCAAATATTGGCACATTACATACTTTTTGAGAATATATCAAAACATTTTAAAGGAAACTTATTTTAAAAATGTCTGTAACGTATCCTGACAAAACTTAAGATTCTTTAAATGTTATACTGACGACCATGTTTCCTTAATCATTTTTTACTAACACTAAGTTGAAAATTTTTGAAAAAAACATATTTCAGGAATAAACGAAGCATTTTGAAAAGTGTCTACGAATGTTTTATATGCTATTGAAGATGGATTATTTCTCATCTAAAGAAAATCATATTGAATGTACTTTAGTTGAAATGCAAGTAAAATCGAAATTACTTGAAACAACAAAAAAAGAAAAAGAACATAGTTTATTCTCAAGAATTGGTAAACGGAATAACATATTATTTAAGCATACTTATTTGATATTGGTTGATATTGGTATCTCGATATTATTAATCAACAGTTTTTTCTTTTCTGATAAATATGTTCCAAAAACAATAAATATGAAAATGTTTTAATACACTGAGAAAAATAATATAGTAATCCTGGACTCTATGTGTTCCTGTAGAAAATAATGCTCGACAATGTGACAAGAGGTACTACAGTTCTGATAAATAGTACTTGAAAAAGTGAGACCGTTTACCAGACTGTCTGGTAAAGTTCTTAACATTGGTGCATAGAGTCTCAGAATGCCAGAAAGTATAGTAACTCTTATTATTTTCTTTTTCTCAGTGTACTTAAATAATACAAATACAACAAATTTAAAAAGTTTCAATTACGTTTCGTGTACTCAAAGCTTCATAAAAAAACTTTCAGTCATTCAAAATTCATTTAATTATAATTATTCTTACTCTTAGCTTTACTTACCACCACATTATTTTTTTAATATAAAGAAAAATCTAACATACAAATAAGTAAAGAAAAAATAAAAACCATTGAGCCTCTTCTAAAAAATGGGGCGCCAAGATTTCAATTGCAAATCAAGTATTTACCGAATAATTATTTTTAAGAGAATTATTATTTTTGAATTACTGAAAGTTTTCTATGCAACGTCGGATCAAATCTTTTCCCATATTTTATATGGTTTAATTTCATTAGCTCAAGTTTGATATGACTTCTTTTTGTCACATTCTCACTTAAATAAAAGAAATATTTGTTAAGAGGCTTAATATTCTTTGTGAGAATAATGATAATTCTGCGTAATCTTACTTACTCTGCGTAACTTGACAACGTATCCATGACTAGTAAGATACGATATTCTAAGAATATCGAATTCTGACGACAATATCACAAAAATCTAATATACAGTAAAGATCAGCGATATAATTGTGACATTCGCAATATATCTATTATCCTCAAGTATTATATCATCTTAATATCACAATTATTAAACGCTATTGCAATATTGCAAAAACAAGGAATTTCAATTTGCCGCTAAGTAATGACTTGTAAAATGCTTCTAAAACGTGGTTAATGTAAAATTAAATGTTGTTGATAAAATTGAGAAATTGTCGGCATACTTTATAACGTTCTACCAACGTTTTTAAGTATACATCTACTTAAATAATACAATTTTAGCAATTATTATTAATCCTTAATTAATATTTCCGACTTAATTTCACGTTAAGAAGAATGAAATGTTTCATTTTGCCTTTGTGGAAATAAATTTTCTGCAAAATTCCTCATTCCCAATGTTTACACTTTTTTACAGAGTCTTGCGTACAAAAAATAAATCATTCCAAATCAAAGTTGGAACTCTTAGAATGTCTACAAAACTCCACTAAGGCCCACAATACTCCGCTGCTCTCTATAAACATTCAACGAAACGTTTCCCTTTGCATGCGAATGCCCTAATATTTTTCAGCATAATTTACTATCCGGGTATCCAGAGAACAATGACGTGAACGGAGCCCGTAACCCACGCGATACACTGAGAAAAATTTTCAGTTATCACAACTATAAAAATAAAATAGTTTTCAAAGCCAACTAAAGTGCAGTTGACTTTGTGCAATCGGTATCTAAAGTTAAGATCACTATTCAGTAGAATTAAGAAAAGCAATTAATATTGAAAAAGATATGATGAAACTACAAAGCAGAACTGCAATTCAAATTTTCCAACGAAATAATTTGTATAAAATAGTTCTTTTAGAAATATTCTAATGTCCGGCTCTAGGAGTATTTCTGATTAAATCTCGTGTGAATTCAGTTTTTTTTTTTTTTTTTAATATTCCAGAAACGTACCATAAATATTTCTGGAGTCGGACGTGGGAATATTTTTGATAATTATTTTTTGAATATTCTGGAATATTTCTTGCTATTAGGGTTGTTTTAGACAAAGAAAACTTACGCATGCGCACTTTGCATTTGGCGTATAGTTGCGGATTTTGTGCACTCGAGCAGTCAAGAAAGAAAATGCTCTTGTGCGCGAAACGACGAATTCGAGACATGCGTGCAAAAGTTTTGCTTTGTCCAAAATAGGTTGTGTTGTAGCACACTGAATAAACGTGCAAAACACTACTTTATTCACCTTAAAAGTAAAATGTATTAATAGCCTTGCGGTTTAGCAACATATTTCACTTTCACCGTGAAAGTAACATATCGTACTCAAGTCGAAAAAAGTGGTTTCAGGTTGGTAGCCCTTCGTTATTGACTTGAGTTACCAACTTAAAACCACTTTTTTCCTCATTAAGCAATATACTATTAGTTGCATGTTAGGAAAAATATCAATTGTAGTGTCCCTAGTAAACCTGAAAGCGGGACTGGCCGATTACAGTTAACCCGATTGGTATTGATTGTTAGTCCCGGCCGGGACCCTATTTCAGCCCGGTTTCAATTTTTACCAAGGGTAATCTTTATGTATGGCCACTTTAATGTAATTTTTATTATTTTAGCATACCGATATTGTTGTTAAAACTTTATTTAATATTTACTCAGTGACGCGAACTTAGGCATAAGTCTCGCGAGCCTAGGACAGTGACATTTGAGAGCCAGTAATATTTCAAATGCAGCTTATACTTTGGCGTCACAAGAAACACTATGCATCAGCACGGGCGACATAACAATCAAATCTGCCACAGTATTTATACCACAGCTATTTTCAATTTACCAACCATATTTACAGTTGTGATAACTAATCACGTTGCAACTATACAATTATAGAAACTGAATAAAAATGTGCAAACTCTGAAAGTTTCAACTCTCAGTGTACTCGCTAAGACACATAACCACTTTGTCAGACGGCTTGTGAGAAATATGTGAGCATTGAAAGGAATATAAACATTGGTCCAATTACGAAATTAGACTACATATTTCAACATTGTATTATTTTTACTTATAAGTTTAAGAACAATCTTCTGAGTTTAAAAAAAAACTTTTTGCATATTTTGAAAATAGTTTTAGAGTACTTTGCCCCTTTTGCGTGAGTCAGATCGACTACAGGCGAGACAATTCTTCATCATTTCCGGCAATGTTATTGTCTTCTTTGAATTTAAATTCTACGAAGCTATGATTAACAACGAACCCTTTACAAGTGCCATTGAACCATGATATGAATTTCTCAGAAAGTCGAATCCGAATATTTGAATGGCCACACAATGAGAACAAAGTTACGCCAGAAAATATTATATACTGTCAATATGTGTGGACTTGTCGCATTTAACATACAGTTTAAAAGAGTTTATGACAATTGTACACAATTGTTATGATCCTTTTTCTTCTTTTCTTTCTTTCACTTATCGATTCAGAGCAGTCCATACCAAAAAAGCCATCTACGAGTATTAATTGATAGATTTTTCCTTTTTTGGATTTTGTTTAAACCAGTTTTACTTTGGACAATAGTTATTTTCCTATGTAGGGCGCAAAGTAAACAATTGCGACGAGGTTTGTTAAGGCACAACCGAAGGCATCAGAGTAAAGCCGAGGGTTTTTCGAATGCCTGAGGTGAAAGCCGAAACAAACCGAGTGTCAATTGTTTTTGCGCCCGACATACGAACATAATTTTTTCTTCATTTTGTAAGAAAAGTGATCTTTTGAGTGCAAAATCTTGGTTATCCGATAGGGTAACTAAGGATTTTTTAAAAGATTTAAAAAATACTATATAAGGCGACTGATATGAACGGTTGTTTCTAAAAAGCAGGAGCAAAGATAAATTATTCGCCCGCTATTGTTTGCCCGCTGATACTTTGCGCCCGCTTGCTCGCCCTCGGACGCAAATTGACGCCCGCAAGAGAAGCACGACGAAGGTCACTTTTCATACATGATGAACAAAAAATCATTTGAGTTGACGGCAAGGTCGCCGCATTAAACTGTCACTTTTTTTCATCACACGATTAAACAAAGATGCACAATATATCTCCTAACGGCTTTACGAACGCATTCATGCGACGACATATAAAAAAAAAAGTTGTATTAAAAAGTTTTTTACGATACCTTCTTACGTTGGAAGGATATGTCTACAGGGTCTGCTATTTTACCATACCATTGCAGTAAAATTTTATATTCAGTATGGTAATAATGATCATAAATCCTAGCAACTTTACAAGATCATATAAACAATTTTACCATACCATATCAAAAATATTATTATGTTAGTGTAGTAATTGTGTAGACATCATAGACGATATCCCTTCAACGTCAGAAGGTATAGTAATTTTTATTACATCTTTTTTCTCAGTGCAGTACTTGTAAGTGTAAATTCTTTTCTCCCAAATATATATAGGGGGCGACAGTCTAATAGAACTGAGTGTACCAAACTCAGGTGACAAGCAAGGTAATATTTATTGAACATTTTTATCAGTGAAGAATTTAATATCTACTCGAAATTACTTTTCCAAGAAATAAATATAATTTCATTTCGTCAATAATTTATCACTGAATGTTCTGCTCGCATTGCAACACTCTTAAAAAAATCATTTCAAATTCACAGGAATCGTTTCAAAATAAAATGATATTCTGGTTAAAATAACGAGAAGAGGATTTCGTGTGAAAATAAGAGGAATTTCTTGTTACGAATGTATATTTACGCATCCTCTGAAAATTAGAGGAATATCATTTGTAGTTCATATGAATTCTGTGTAAAATAAAAGTAAGTTGTTTCTCTTCCTTAAATTTTGTTATTAAAGAATGTGACAGGTGACAACGTAACCTATATGTATCCAATATCGCACGTACGATCAGTGTGGAGAATTCTAGGTCCGGGGCTCGCACTTGAAGTTAGTAACGAAGCGTTCAACAGTGTTCAACAAAACTGCTTAAGTTGTCTGTCGCACAATATTCGGAGTCCAAATGACAGAGACAACAACTAGAATTCTCCACACTGCGTACGATTTCCATGTCTTATTCTTAAATTAACGCGATGCCGTAAGCGTTAATTACTAGATTAGGGCGTTCTTTGTTTTTATTAAAATATATAAGAATTAATCAATATACTTAGTTTTAGCACATTTTCTCAATTTGGGAGATTATTTAAAGTTGAAGTAACTGAAAGTTTGTCATCAATTTTTTTTTTCAATTCGCTTAAAACTGAGTTAAAAATTCTGGTTTTGTAATTGAATTAAATTTTCCCATGCCTAAAGAATGTGCTAAAACTTTGTTAAGCATTAAATCAACATTTTTAAAATAATATTTACAAAAACACTAACTCCGTGGCAGCAGGCTTACAGCATCACCTTAAGAGGACTTCTTGTAAATTTGAAACGATATGTTTTAGAGAGGCATTCTTTTATCTTAAAATTATGTATTTAATTAATATAAAAGGAATACTTTAATAATCAGCTTACTTTTTTTATTTTAAAATGAAATATCATTAGAGGAGTTTAATTTTATTTTAAGCAGATCATTTTTAAGAGTGAACATTAAATCTCTTTTCATTTTCCTTAAAACAAATCGTGTAAAGTGAGAGATATCCGAGTTTACACTTTGAAAGTTGTAAGGATTTCTGGAGAATTATAAATTATTTCCACGGAGATGTCCGTAGTGTAGTTGTATAAAAAAAAAGTCGCAAAGATCATTGTTCCAGCACGTGAACTGAATCAAATCACAGATGATTATCGATATCTACTTCCGAGCTGTGTTTTCTTAAAACTGTCAGCTTGTACGTATTGTAACACGTTACGTCGCTATGCGAGCCACAACCATCGAAGGGAAATAGTTAAATTTTACCCACGTTTGTGTTTTAAAATTAATTGAAACTTATTAAATTCAAGGATTTGTTTTCCAACGAGAAAAAAATTAATTATAATCACAATAATGAAAGATTAAAAGCTACGAAGTAAATGGAAATTTTATTGAACTATGGAGATTAGATGCTTGCAATTACCATAGAAAATGTTAGATTATTTCCTCAGATTTAGACATTTTTTCGTTCCAGAAGGCTGGTACGCTAAGGACAAATTTTTATACTTTGATAAAGATGATGATTAAGCAAAGATGAGTTGTGAAATTTATGATTTGATAAAAGGTTGTAGCAAATGAAAAATGACGCAAACGTAAAATGTAATTCATGTTAATAGTGAAAATTGTCTCGAATAATTAAATTAAAAAATTTGAAAATATTGTGCAATTTCGGTAGTTTAATTTTTATTTTGCAATAAAATTCAAATCAAACAATGTTTAAAGCATTTTGGTATATTTGTGTTAAACTCTCAGTGAACATTTTGTAAATATATTAATTGCTCATCAAATATCATTTATTTGATATATTCCTGCCAGTAGTTGAATTACATTATAAAAAAAAAACTTTAAAGGTTACTTCATGCTTTATATCAATCTCCCATCTCGTTATAATTATCAGTAATGATTTTTAAAAAAAAATATCAATTTCAACCAAGTATGAAATTTTGTTATTGCTAAAGTAACAACTTTCTTAAAAGATATAAAGAAACTGTCTTTTAAACAAAGCAATGTTAAATGAGTTACTTTGAATTTTTTTTTTAATATTCCTTACGTAAATTTTTGAAAATCTTTGAATGTTTAAAGTAAATATTTATAATAAGATAATACATTTAAAAGAAAAGCCTTTTTTCACGTCAATATTTTTCTTTTAATATAATGTGTTTTGCAAACAAGATTCATGATTCCGTGGAAAATAGCACATTGATATTAATGTCTACGTAACTAGTGAATACAGCAAAGTTTGATCAATCAATTGAAATTAGCGAATTCACTGCAGTTTGACCTACCTTAGTGGGTCACAATTCAATGTGATACTTATAGTACGATTATTTTCAAGTAACGATTTATTGACAGGACATTTATGGAATTTAATCGCGCCAATAATCGCGCTAATTTATAATAAACACTATGCATAAAAAGCGTTTTTTACATAAAATTTAAAATACATTGTTGCACTCTTCAACGTTTTTGATAAATTATTTTTGGACGTAAAAATGTTCAGCAATTGTTTTTTTGAACGATTGATAAAAATGTGAAATTATAGAAAAAGTACACTGAGAGAAAAAAACTTTTCGGCATACAAACAAGTATTCGTCGATAAAAAATTGACATTCCTAATTACTTTAAATGACACGAATTTGCTTGTTGATCTATTCCTAATGCAAGTTTCTTGTTGCGTTTAGCATCAATTTTCGTCTAATAATGTTTTCAATTCACTTCTTTTTATTCCTTTCTTCGTCCATGACCTTCGACGTCAAATTTACCGCTCAACTTATTCCTAACTTAAGGCAACTTTACAATTTCATTTTTAAAAAGTAGTTGCTGTGTAGTTGCTGTGTTAAAAAGTAGTTGCTCAACGTGAAGTTGCTGTGTATTCAGCTCTCCATCTGCTGTTCTTTGACACTTGACCAAAAAATATCGGACGTAAAAATTGAAATAGTCATAGATATAATTAAGTGTCGTTAAAAATAGAAAATAAAAAAATAAGTAAACAAAGTGTTAAAATTCGACTTAAAACTCGACATTGTCGGACGACGTAAAATATTTGACGCTTGAAAAGTCAAATGACTTGACTTTTTACGTCGGACAATTTTAACCATAACCTAATACTTGTATTAAAAAGACTAAGCAGACTTCCTTGTTCAATTCCAATTTTCCGTTAATAGATTCCATGCATAAACTGAAAGATGATGCGACAAAAAAATTATAAATAAGTGTCATAATAAATTAAAATCATAATTGAAATAAATGTGCTGTGTTGTAATAAAAAAATACAGCATTATTGCAACTAAATATAAGAATGTTTTCACGAATAAATGTTCACAAAATGATCGCAGAAATTTATAGTTGTATTGTATCTATAAACAGCACGAAAAAAAAAAAAAAAAAAAAAAACATTCCGGTTTAAGTACGAAAAAGGTCTGAGACGATAATATCGAAAAGTATAGATTTAAATAAGAAATTCGGTTCAAGTTTCGAACTTGAGCCTCGTATGTAAAATTCCAACGCCTTGTCCATACTACCACCAAATAATCTTAATCTTATATACTATTTACTGTAGATTGGTCATTGTGATGTAATCAATTTACTGTAATCAAGTCATTCTTTCGACAGAATAACATCATGTTCGAAAAAATAAAATTCAGTAAATTTCTTACAAATAAGGTGTTTTTAGGTTATTTTTTAAATCACTTATTATAAAGTATAGGATTTTGTAATCTCACAGACGTATATTAATTTTAACAAATAGCAAAATTTAAATTTTTATGAATATTTAATTCGGCCTCGCCATTTCGGAGAAATTCTGTAGCAGTAAAATGAAACTCCGTTGTTACATCAAAATAACCAGTTTCAATTCTCGCCGTACTGTACATTTTATAGTATGAATCGCGCGACGATGATTCATTAATAACCAGACTGATGAGTAACAACGCCAAATATCGATACGCATTTATTCAATTTAGCTGATCGGAATTGCTATCTTATCAATCTGATTTCTGTTTGTTTTTATAATTAATAATAAAGTAACTGAAGATTCCCTTCCGGCTGTCAACTCGTTTTTTTTTCTGCACCAATTTCAACGGTTTCGTGTTATTTCTTTTTACGAGAAATTGGTCGTATCAGAGATGAATATAAATTAATAAAAGATTTTGATAATATGACAGACGTACGACACATTGCACATTTTTTAATTAATCGTATCAAGGACCTTCACCAAGGTTCATAGGATTAATTTAACTAAGATGATATTTTATTTACCGTACAATATAGTTACTACACGGAAAAAAAGTATTCGCTTTAGTAAATAAATGAGTTTATCTAGCAATTTTTAACTAATTTTGTAAGAATTTATTCTATTTGCAGAAGGATCTAGATATTAAATCGACTAAAATGAATATTTAAACGTTCATAAACTGTACGGCTGATTCAACCATACAAATATCTAAGAGGGACTGAACATAACCTCAATATGTCCTAAAAAAAAACTACTTGGATTTCACTATGTTGACGATTAGATAAATTTGTACGGCTGATTCAGCTATACAGTGCATGTAATTCAAGAAACTCGCTAGGTTAGTTTTCATAAATTCGACTCAGATAAATTTCTTTGGCTACGATAATTATAATTTCTACCCATGTCAATAATAGCCAAACAATAAATATAACTTAAATAGAAATTTAGTAGTGCACTTCATATTTTTTTTCCGTGTACCATCATGTATAAAAAATTACTATAAGCCTAATTAATAATTTACCCTCGTGGAAATAATGTCCCTGCAAAAATCGGCATCTCCTATTTTTTTAGTTCTTCAAGGCGAATTGTTGCAAACAATATTGCCTGAGTTAGTTGGGGACGTTGAATGTGGTGGCGCTAATCACACGTTTCTCTTCTCAATCTTTTATTGGTCCGTATGGGATAATCTCATACAATTTGACCATTCGCAATTAAAGTGGTAGATTAATTTATTCCTCTTGTTTTTAAGTGTAAAATAACTTTTAAATAGAATTTTTAATTTATATTCACTTGTTTTCCGCAGTAATGACCTCTACACGAGAGGGGAAAGGGAATGAGAGGGACAGGAAAACAGGTAAGGGAAGGTTAACAGGAAGATTACTGCGGAAAATGGTAATTTGAACACTATGTGTTCAGGATCTAACCCCCGATTTCAGTATAAATCAGAGTACACAACGAGGAGGTAAAAAATTGGTTGGACTTCCGTACTCCTCACACGTTTCTCGCAAGAGAAAAGTCTTGCCAAACGCATATGAATGAAATTCCCCCAAATGTTTTTGTAGAGCTTGTTGCAAACATTTGTTTTATTGGGTGTGGGAGGAGGCCAATAATTCTGCATATTTCTTGCCTCGAAATTTACTATTCTACAATTTAATTTTTCCTTTACTTTTCCTTTCTTTCTTTTCGTGAAAGAATTAATTATAAATTTTAACATAAAATGACTTTGTTGAATTGAGATTATAAAAAAGTCGCAATAATTGGATATTACAAGAAATTAATTTTGTTAAACACATTGAATAAAAAGGCGCTTAATTTGCATGCAGTGAAAAATTGTAGTTTTACTTGTTACGCATATAAGCCTTTCATATATAAATAATATTATCACAATATATGTATTAACTTAAAAGATTAGATAACTTTCGTGATTCAACTGTGACAATCTAATTAATTCATAATCACACGCTTATCATTCATTCATAAATAACGTTTCATGAATCTATACACAAGATTTATATATATATATATTAATTTATATTAATGACTTGGAAATAGACGTATATTGTTTGGAATAATTATTAATGCAAATGTGAATATAATTTATCGATGTCAAAATAATCTTATCGGCGTAATTTTTAACATACATGCAGGACATTCTTTTCCATTCAACAAGTGCTGAAAGTAGTTCAAAAATTAATTTATTTTGATGAACACGCGCGGAACATTAAAAAAATAACAAATGTCTAGTGCATAACTTACAAAAATACTCGAGATACAAATTAAAATAATTGTATGAGACTGAACAATGAAATGTTTTCAAAATACAAAAAGCCCTTCGAATGAAAACAAACATTGATTGTCAATCTTTTTAAAATTAACAACTGTTTATTCCACATTGTAATAACCCTACAAGCGAATAATATTATTTAATATTAAATAATATCCCAGGGCTGTGCTATGAATGTGATATGCCCGCTTCGAATAATATCCCAGGGATATTTCTATATAACATTTTGGAACATTGTTAAGAAATTTAAAAAAAAAAAACTTTAAGTCATGCGGAATTAGTTTTTAGGCGTTGTTTCAAGCCCGCATGATTTAAATTCATTGTTTAAAGTTCTGTTAAAAAAATGTTAAAAAATGTTAAAAAATATTCCTCAGATATTAAAATAATATCCCTGGGTTATTATTTGCAATAATAGGGAATATAATAATTTAGTACATTTGAGAACAGAAACTTGAAATTGTTTTTAAGAAATAATATTATATTATATTATATTATATTTTATTATATACTAATAATAATAATATTAATAATGATGATGAAATAAACGTTGTATTATGCGTTAAACTAGTTTACCGATGTCTTTTGTTATGAATTCTGGGTAACACTTAAGCATGTGGAATTGTCCAAAAATGACAACGTAGGGCTTCCAAATGAGAATTTCTATCATCTGCATGCAAAAATCGTTCGAGACTTTGAGGTCCCGAACCTTGAAAACGGTCGTCGATTTTTACATACATAAAAAATGTCGGGGGAAAAAAAAGGACATAAAAAAATACCATCTGGTCAAGAGGCAATTGAACGTGTCGTGCTCCCTGACAAAGAAAATAAGCTATAAATTTGTATACGTCCGATATTATCAAATCACATCTCTAAGAAAATTTATTGCTATCCAGAGCGCCGTATTATAATTCATGCAAAATGATTTCGAGTGGAAGCTCGCGTGTAAAATATGCCACGACTCTCGGAGGACGGCGGTCGAGCGAGCTAAACACTCTGCTAAATGCTACTTTTCCCACACAACTAACGCCACTCAATTTCCCATATCGTTCTCATTGCTCCCTTTATCAGTCATTGTTACGGATCTTTATTGCTCGATAAGATAAGCGGAGTGCGCGCCGCCGCCGCCGCTGTCGTTGTAAAATTACAATTGAAAATTGATGCGTTCGTTAAAGTGAAGCGATTTTGGATGAGTGCAATTAAATAAATTTACATGCCATTAACATTTTATTGCGGACCTCGTTCTTATGAAAATTTTACATTATTGTTGACGGTCGGGAACTCGATGAATACCAAATGTCGTATGATGTATCATCATCGTGAGGTTAATACCATTCCCTTGTATGTGAAACAAAAGAACAAAAGTTCACCTTATTTCCAAAGGACGGCGTCCAAAATTATTACATTTATTATTGCGCCATGATTAATCGTCGCTGTATTATTATATCCGACATCTGCCGGGAAAGTGCATTAATTCAATTAATTACACTCATTCATACACTCGCCCTAATAGCTAGAAATATTCCAGAATATTGCAAAAATATTTGTCAAATATATTCCTGTGTCCGGTCCATAAATATTTATCAAGCATATTTTTGGAAAATTAAAAAAGCTATAGCTTTACCTTTCTATTCTACACTGTAAAAAATGCTATGTTTAAGTTGAATCAACTCGTTTTCTGATTCAAATACGATCAAGCTTATTTATAATTTGACATAGCTTATTTTATTAATACAAATAAATTATCTTTTGAGTATAATTAACTCTATGTATACTTGGTAAGAAAAAATATTTCATTTAATCATTTTATAACAAAATCTTTTTTTTAATATTGCCTTGGCTAGGATTTGAACTCAGTAGGTAGGTATTTTAAAATGGAGTTAAAACTTAAAGCACTGCGCCAACGTCACTGTTTTGTAACGTGAGATATACACCGGCTGTCATTTCACTAATTTCAATTATTCAATTTGAATATCGAGTCAATTCAACTATATAAATATGGGAGATTTAACTCGAATGTGGTTGTTTCAAGTATGCCTTCATCAACTCTACCATCGAGTTGGAAGCACTCAACATTTTTTATTCAGTGTATATTCTATATATATGTACGTATATAATTCTATAGAATTACCCAAGAATACACCAGAAATATTTTTGGAGCCAGACATTAGAATATTCCTTTGGCATGTACGGAATATTTTCAGTGTGTACCAAAAATATTCTTTGCTATTAGAGTTTTCCAAATGGAAAAAAAACCATTTCCAAAAGTTGAGCTATATTACATAATAAAAATGCAGGGTATAATCCCGCTGATCTAATATTAAGGTTAGACTAAATAAACTTTCAGAGAGTAACAAGTTGCTAATCGTTGGTACAATAGTCTCCATGTATTTAATTCTGCACCTTAAACGAATCTTAACAGTAAGACACATTAGACTAAGTTTCGAACAACTTTTTCAAACTCTCTGAACATTATTTAATATTTTTTGACTCAGTTTTTATTTAGTACAAATAATTTTAAAAATTCCAAATAATTTTGCATTTGCTGGGATATCAATGCGGATATTTTTTTCTGTTTATTACCATGAGAAATAGTAATAAGTACAATTTTTTCCACAAGTGCTTTAACATTTCATAACTCAGGCATAAGTTTGCTTTTATAGTATCCCTTATAATATGAAATATTAATTTAATAACGTTCTAGGCAAAAATATTGTTATCAAAGAATAGAAAGGCTATCCCTTGTGGAAATGAATCTCTGCAAACGTCTGCAAAAGTCGGCGTTCCCAATTTTGATAGATTTTCAGACTTTTACAGAGCTCTTTGTGTTTGAAAAGCTCCGCAAAAGTCTGAAAAACTCAAAATTGGGAATGCCGACTTTTGCAGACATTTGCAGAGAAACTATTTCCACTAGGGATCAAAGAATACCAGTCTACGTTAGAAATATATGCTTATACTTCACAAATATCCGTGATCGTGGAAACTTTAGACCACGCCCCTCTCACATTGACTGTGAGATGACGGGTTCCATTCGTTGAAAAAAATATTTTTAAAAATTAATTTTACTAAATCATATTTTTATGTGAGTTATAATATATAGTAACTACTAATATATTTTTATCAATGAATTGGAAATGTTTGAAATTTTATGGAAAATCAAAATTTTTTAGAAAAATCTTTTCAAAATGTCTCAACATGTTCAAACATTTTTCAACATGTCAACCTTCAAAAAGAAAGTGTATAAATAATATTTAGCTTGAGATGCATAAAAACAGAAAGAATGTCTTTGTTTTTGAGAAAGGAAAGAATGGATGCAATTTTTTTATTATTGAATAGATAAAAACATTTGAATGTTATTCGTCCTTTTTTTTCCATTAAAGGAAAGATAATTTTTCCGAATATTGTAATTTGGTTTGAAAACACATTGTTGCAGAAAGTGGCTGTTTATGGATTCAGTAATTTTATCGCCGTTTCTTATATGTAAATAAATAAGAATTTGAACTTGAAAATGAATAATATTTTCATACATAATACGGGAAATGGAAATGTCCTTATTGTCTATTAGGCACAAATGACTCAAACACTTGTAAAAGAACAGAAATACTACATACGAGTTAAAAGAGGTAGATACACAATACTTAATCTCAATGATAAATTTTTCTCTGGAAAGTAAACAAAACATGTGTACAATTTTAAATATAACCAAACGTATAAATTATGTCAACACTGTACACATTGTTACTCATTTTTATTTCTTTCATTTTTACATTTCCCATGTTTTATCATTATTCTAGAATGATGCCAATATCAAATTAAAGGTTACGCATCAAGCAAAAATATAGAACACGCCGCATTTAAATAAAATTTAAAACAATAAAATCACGTATTGCACACCGAGAGATCAAAATATTAATTTTTAATAAAAAGTTTACTAGTTTGGCATTATACTTGCAGAATATAATAAATAGGGCAAACTAAATTATGAAAATTTATTAAATCAGTATTAAAAATTGTTATTCCATATAGTTTTGTACAAGTTGACATTCTGTCTTACGAACGACATAGGTTAGAGACACTGAATAGTGACACATAATGGACAAAACATGTAATAAACAGTTTGTTGAAAATTAGAATTCTGTTTATTAAAATTTGAAATCTCTTGGTTTCTAATTTTTAATATTCTTTTTTCTCCGTGCAGTTGCGCAGTAACTTTCTACGCCGGAAAAGCAAATGTGTGGAAGTCAAGTGTTTTTATTTTTAGTAAACAAAAGCAATATTTTGTTACATTTAATTATGATGTGTTCCAAGCATTAAAATATGCCCCAAGAAAAAAATTTTTCGTGTAAAATAACTATAATATATACCAAAAGTGACAAAGCAAACAAAAGTTTGACGTATTTAAAAAGTTTTGCTAAAAATTGGAAACTTTCTTTCTACATTGTTGATGAAAAATATGACAATCGTAATAACTTGTTAAAAATTCAACTGGAATTACTATCTAATGTGAACTTCGTGTCAGTGTTATGTTGTTGTTGTTACTGCTTATTGGCCTTTGGATAATAAGTATTCCCTTTAAGCCATTTCATTTTTCCCTGATTATTGTATCAGGTAGAACCTTCAATATAAGTTTCTTTTAAACAAAACTATCACTTTTAACGTCCAAGAACTTTCGAGACGATTATCCACACTTTTAAACTGGGCAAATGGGAGCCACGATGCCGCTGATTTTAGTAGATACCAGGGTGACTACGAGGAGGTAATCAGTCGGACTCTCTACCCTCCTCCTCCCTCCCCCCCCCGTCAGTGTTATTATACAGCATAGTAATTTTTTATCAAACTTTTTCCCCAGTATACGTTTTGACTGTAAAAACATAAGTATTATTTACAATAAATAAATGGTATCTGGATTCTTACAGTTGAACGAAGATAAATAACATTATTATTTTATGAAATAATAACAGATATTTCAATAGATATTTGTTACAAGACAAATTCATAAAATGTAGAAAAAACAACCATGATGCACAAATCCAAATTTTCTACCTTAAGCAAACTAATCTGAATTCAGACTTGGCCTTTATTTCTGCGTCATATATTTGAATACCTTAAAAAATTCTGCAAAATAAATGAAACTACAACTTTAAAACAGTTAATTTTGAAAAAAAGGAGAAAGTTGTATATTACCGTAGTTGATATTTGCAATGTTAATTAGAATACAAATATTAACGCTTAAATTCACAGTGTGTTACTTAGAATTTGTAAAGGGATCAACAATCAGAAACCGAAGAGATGATAGAATTGCAAATCACAGGGACTGCATGTTTTACATGTTATTTCAAAAGCATTCCTGCCAGGAAGAGAGACAGAATGCGTCCTATTTGCTACGTTCAGCCAAGAGACGTGAGTCACAGTGGTGTGTGTGTGTATAGTGGCGGTCCGATTTTTCGAGTTCTTTGATCCTAACATTCAAATTCAGAGAATCCCATTTGAATAATACTACACATTTTTTTGCCAGCCAAAACATTTAAAATAATATTATGCAAAGCGATCACCATAATGCCTGCATTTTCTACACATAATTATGAACCCTATGAAAATGTAAATAATGATTAATTACTTTTCTTTTATAGTGGCTAATTTGGTGATACGTGTATGCCGACAATACATTTCAACAGTTTTATACACAAATCCTTATTTCTTATTGCAGATCTTTAAAATTCTGCAGAAAAAAAGTAGGCAAATGTTGTCGACAAAGTTTCTTCCCTAAAATACAATGAGGAAAGGGTCAAGAAGTGTAATATTTAAACAATACTCTATTAAAACATTTTAAATCCAAAAGTAAACACAAAATTATTGAACAATTGTTGAAAAGCTGAAATGTACACTTTTCAGAGGTAAAGAAAATCACTCAGTATCGGAAAAACGATGAATTACGATAGGTAAGTTTTTATCGTTTTGCATTACGTTTTCAAATCGTTTATATTCAATGAAACTCAATAAAATTTTTGAATATACACTGAGAAAAATATAACAGAAAAAATTACTGTTTTTAACTGTATTTCAGCCACATGTCCGTCTTTTAATAAAAATTACTGTTCTTTAAAAGCAAATATACTAGTTTTAAATGTCATATTTATAGATAAAACCGAAAATTTTCCTGTTAAAAAACGGTAATTTTTATCAAAAGAC
>JABFPN010003326.1:0-18520 GCA_022817305.1 Leptoteleia sp. ZL-2020
CTCTCTTTCTCGCCGTCTCCCTCTCATTCTTACCCACTCACCTCACGCACACTCCATCTCTCTCACTCTCTCTCTCTCTCTCGCTCTCTCTCGCTCTCTCCCGTTCCGCGGACTCTTTATCCTTATCTTCCGCGTCTTTTTCCCCCGTTCGCAGACGCGTCGTCACCGCGTATCGGCAAACTCGATTTCGTCGCGCGCCGCATTACGACAAACATACGCGCGCTACAAATTTCCGTACGTCGCGTAGACGAGAAGAGGCTTGATTTTTCGCGAATAGAGTCGAAGGGCGAGTGGGAGCGAGGGAGAGGGAGAGAGAGGCGAAGAGAGACAGGGAGAGTACAAGCGCCGAACTTTTCGAGCGTCCCGATGAAGTATTGTATGAATGCATAAGCAGTTCGACTTGTGTAACTTCTTCATGTCTTATGCTTTCTCAGGAGTGTTGAATTCATCGGGAAAAATGGCAGGAGACGTCGACGTTATCGAGCGCGGGGATTGTCATTCAATTATGCGGGTTTTGTTCCGGCCAAATTTGCATGCCGCAAAGGAGAACTTGCGTAATTTCACCCCCCCCTCACCCTCCACCCCCCTCCCCCCACTCCTCACCCTCTCCTTTGTCTTATTTTCCCGTAAAATGTCAAAAGGCCGAGACGTCTTTGGCGGGAAAATGATAATGATATATTTTATTGCTGTTCTTTCTGTCTTTATGATCCGGTTGATGGCCGTTTGTGTGGATTTGAAAGAAACGTTTTGTCCGATAACAAATATACGTGCTTAGGCGGTGCAGAGGAATATGGGAAAGAAATAAGTATGAGGAATATAATACTGCGAAAAGAAATTAGCGTTCGTCGTGTGCCTTTTCATGGAAGATAGATGAATTAATTGAGATTGTAAAAGGCTTAAAATTAGATATGAAGCTTATTATTATTATTTCCTATATTTATAAGAAAGTATTGTTATTAATATATAAACCGATCGCTTTTAATTTTGCCTATTTCAGTTATTTCAATATCAAGTGTCGACATTTAATTGCAAAAACAAAAAGTAATAATTTTAACGATCCGATTGATAATGCGGGGATTTTCAAATAATTATTCTTATATGTGCACGTCAAATAATTGTAATTCAATGACATGGAAAATTGCCCAAGTTTTAATGATTTCAAAAAGCGAAGAATAGGAAACTGAAACAAGTTTGAAACATATTTGCAAATATTTCGCATTAATCATAATCACCGGCACTTGAGCCTTATATCTGAGACTCTGATAAAACACGCATGATATCCATATCATCTGAAACTACATGGAAATAAAACAATATTAAATTACTTTCAATTACTCTTAATTGGATTAATCTAAAATCTACGAATTCCGTAATTACATTATACAGTATCATCATCATAACTGCACCTTTGTTCATCGCTCTGAATAATCCGTATCGATTTTGATAATCATCACGATGCAAAAGATAAAGGGAAGCCATTTTTTTTATTGTTTCAACTTTTGTTACGGTTCTTTTTTGCAATTTAAACTTGAGCATTTTTGTGCCTTTGCTATTTTACGACAAACGTAATCAAATAATCAGATTGAATTTGATAAATTAACGGTTGGTATTTCTTTTGTTGCAGGTATGTTAATCGCAATACTTTTCTTTCTGCGGCTTAATTGACGTCTGAACGTAAGTGAATAAGCATTATTATTTCATTATACCCAGAATGAGGGTTCCTTTAAACCCCAGCGCTGCAATGATAATGAAACGATATTAATAAATATAAAATAATTCGCGTTAATTTGGCTCCGGTGATACGACTCGTAATTTGAATAGTCAATCAAATTATACTTTGCAATTATATTCGTGTTCTGAAATTTAACGCATTTTTGGTAGCAATCACTTGAAATAGTCGTGCCGATTACTGAACTTGAAATATTTTCTCTGGTAACGCACCAAATATCATTATAACAAAAATTTGGTACCGGTGTCTTTCATTTCAAGTCAATTAACGTCAACCACTTTGCGTAATGGTTTGTTCAAATTGAAAAACAATAATAATAAAAACGCAAAATGGTACAAATAATTATCGATTATAATTAAAAGCAATCCAATTTACACAAGAATTAATTATTTCGCGTGTACCGTGTGTAAAGAAAGTTTGATATAAACAATTGTATTATATATTGCAAGTAATCAACCAAAACGTGAATATGAAAATTCGGTGATGTTAGTTAAATAAATTAAATAATTGATTAAATAAATTATTTAATGTGCGATAATATGTGGAATGCACTGGGTAAAAAGAAGTATTAAAAATTGCCATTTTTCAAGTTACTGTCGATCTTTGTCATATAATTGATCATATTTGTTATATTTGGACTTAAATTTCACGTTATAAATGGATGTTTTTAATGCACTTAAGCTTCAATTTGCCATATATAATGTGAAATTTAGTACGAATCACGCTTATTATTATAACACGTTTGTCACAGGTTGAGAGGAGCACGAAAAATGGAAATTTTTAGAACAACTTTTTTGAGTGTATAAATAAAATATCAACTCACTGTGTTGACCATGTGTGACTTGAAATATTTTCTACGCGGATTCACGAATGTGAGCATATATATACATTTTTACATGCATTTTTATTATGCTCGCATATATCTATATTTATACGAATGTGCATGTATGCACAATTCCATGCTAAAAAATTAATCTGATATTAATTTAAAAACAGTTCGACAAAAATCCAGATTAATGCAGAAGTAAATATATCATTTTTAATTAAATTTAACATCAATCCAAATTATACTTTGTGAAAAAAAAGAAATAATTTCAAAAATGCGTTTCTGTGGAATCTGCTTTTCAAAATAAAAATTTCAGAACCGAGAGTTTTTGAAATAAATTGCAAAATTTAGTATTAATACTACCAATCTGGATACACTGAACATTACATATTAGTATATAAACGAAAATAGAGTATAAATCGAAAATCTTTACCAATTAATAAATAATTACGAAAGTTTCAACTTGGAAGTTAATACTTCAAGATACACTAAGTAAAATGTTAGATGAACAATTATGTTACTGTATCGAAAAGTGGGACAAAGTTTATTTCCATATCACATTTACTATATAAATCATAATTACAAAAGACGTTATGTACAAACAATGATTTTCATGATACCTACTGTATCATAAGACCTTGTATAAATCTCATAACCACTTTTAAACGAAATAAATCTTGACCTAACATTTTACGGCGTACAATACAAATTTTATCTAAGAATTTGAAACGTGCGCTGAAGTGCGCACCAAAAATTCTTCACGAAAAGTATTTACTGGATAAAAACAACGTCCGTCAATAAGACACCTGTTAAGTAAACGTCATCGATCAATATCTCGAACAAATGAAAATAATTTATCTTGCTACACGAAACCGTGCATTCACCCCACCCCACCCCTCCCCTCCTCCCAGCCCCGCCAATATCTTTCTCTTTCTTTTCCTCTCGAATCCGATCCTTTAATTTCGACAGCTTTTTATTACAATCAAAATGTCAAAAGTTCAACGCCGATTTCCTACTAGCTCCGGCCATCCATAAATTACGATTCCAATAATCAAATATCTCCTTTTTTCTCGCAACGCACTCTTATTACCGTCGTCATTGTTTTGCTTCCTGAAAAGATGACTTTTTTTTGCCCAGCCTTTTTATCCGCGCGCGTAATTACATTAATCTTAAATGTCATAATAAAACAAGCCCCGCGAACGTTGTGTTTTGTAATGGAAAGTCTATTAACTTTTTTCTGCCTCCCTCTAAGCATTAAAGTGAAAGCGATTCAGCCAACGTACTCCGCCCAAATTTGTTTGTATTGCATTCGAATCGAAGACGTTACAAAACGCGCGCGAACACAGACACACACGCACACACACGCGTACACACACACGTTACTCCAAACGCACTGCCAATATGTTCATTTTTTTGCTCCTCGCCGCGTTTTCGTCTCGCAATTCATTATTTTTGCTTTATTTTTGTGAACGTACAATTAGCGAAATTGGGGTATTAAGATGTAGTTTGATACCGAGGATTGATAGCAGACGTCAAGATCATTTTCCATGTTTTTACGTAATATAGAAACCAAGGGAGATTGTCCGATTGTGACGTAAAGACCTTCAAAATTGAATTTATTTTTTTTTATCCGACCATAATTTTATAGCTGATACTGATAAAAAGAAAAAAGAAGAGAGAGAGAGAGAGAGAGAGAAAAATAAATTACATTCCATAATTTTTTATTGCAATCCGAAAAATCGATTCAGTTAAATAAATTGATAAAATCAGTCGAAAATCAGTCGTAGTACTTTACTAATTCAAGATTCCTTTTATTGGATTTAAAATATTACCGGGGAATTGAGATTCAACGAGTAAAGTTAAATTTGAAAATTAATGTTTACGAATTTCAGCATTTATCAATGATTAACTTAAATTTTATTACGTTGAAACTTGAAATTTTGCTTTGAGAAAACAGTCTCGTTGATTGGTGAATCAAATATTAAATGTTATTACAATCAGAATTGTTTGCAGTTAATCAACTTTATTCAGTAGATAGTTAGTTACCCGATTAATTTTTTTTTTCTTAACCATAGTTCTGATTGTTGCAATGAAAATGATTTTACTATAATAAAAAATACGTGAAGAAAATTAATCATGGAATATACTGAGAAAAAAGCTTTAGTTCATAAATACGTTCTTGCGTTAAATTAATTAATTCAAGTCGAGCAAGTATATAGAACATATTAATAATTAAACAATTATAATTAATTTTTTATCCTACATAAATGTAATTTTAGCAATAGTAATATAATGTTATATAGCGTAATAACAGTAATATAATTTTAGTTATAAATAATTTGTGCAACATATTGCATTCTTTTTTGTTTCAATTTAAATTATATAAAGTGTGTATATACATATATGTATATATGTATATATATATATCGAAATAGGTTAATCATAACTGTATCCAACACAACTTCATCAATCTCGTAAATTAATTCTTAATCTTCTCAAATGAAATTTCAATTTATTTTTATATTTCTTTACACCTTCCAGATGGGAAATCAGGAACAAATATAAAAAAAAGCAAATTGCTAAAAGAGCAATAATCGTAAATTGAAAACCTTATAAAGTCCGAGTCGATTACTTAAGAAAATACTTGAAAAGGCAATCATTATTAAGCATTCCGCGTGTCAGTTTGAAACAAGTTTTCCATTTTCACTAATTCATAGGTTACAGCAAGGCGAATAATATCAATAACTGTACCGTTCGGTTGGAATGACTGATTTGTCAGTTCATCTGAATAAATAGCGCCGTTATTTCTTCTTCAGCTAATCCGCCACTTAAGTTCACTGAAAATTACCGATCATTTCTCTCGGCTTAGACAATGACTGCGGTGCATGCAACTGAATTTCATTTCGCATAACAAATATATAAATAAATAAATAAGATCCATCTCGGCAAAACGACAAATGATTGGGCCAATTTGGTCCCACTCCCCCTTTGAAAAGAAGAAAAAAAAAATTAATGAAATTTGAGGTCACGCACAATTCGGTCTAGACGCGCTTTTATAAATTTCAACGCAAACATGGCCCCGACGCTTTGGAGGGGGTAAAAATTGTGCGGGCCACCGGGGCGCATGCGCGACCCGAAGGATCAGCATAAAATAACGAGGGACCCGCTAATAAAATAATTATAATATTGGAAGTCCGTAATAGATTCTCGGAACGCATTAACCGGTCGAGATAAATCGCGCGCGGCGAGAGGCAGCCGGGCTTAGCCGAGGCAACGGTCGGCGGCGAGGGAGAAGAGGGCCCCGGAGCGGGAGAAGACGGCGCGAGCTGCTTGCGAGAAGGAGACCGCACGGCAGATTTATATCGCGCGCATATGCGCGCAATGTTGCCCAAATCGAGCCATTTACGACTCACTTTTGATAAGGCGGTCTCATTCGGCAAAATGCCCGCTCCGGGCAACCGAGCCAGGCGTAAAGTGAATCGATATTCGCCCGGAAGGTGGCGCTAAATGCGACGAGCGACGCGTAGATGCGTCAAAGATTGCCTGATGGAAGAAAATTGTTGCCGATAACAAATCTATCAATTTCGATTCCAATCTCCGATAACGCCGCGTTACGATGCGCCGTCTTAATTCGGAACTTTTGTCGACGCGTCTTAAACGATCCTCGAAATCGTGATTTTATAAAAAAAAAAAAAAAAGAAAAAAAATATTGTCCTCGCGCATGGCACGCCCTGCTACCAGCAGTTTTTCTCGATAATACTCGACTATTTTCAAACTCTCCTTTCGCTGTGTGAATAATTAAAGTTGGAGTGGTGTAGATTTTTTTGCAATAACGAGTAAAAATTTTAATTTTATTTACATCGTGGCAATTATAATGGAAAGGGTTTATTTTCGCATTAGCTGACTGATTGCACTGTATTTTAATGTTCTTTTTTTTCACTTTCCTTTTCGTATATTCTCATCTTGATTAAATGAGGTAATTTGTCATGCTATTTCTTCCAAGGTCATTTGTTCATATTATATTCATGTATGGTGAATGTAATTTACATGAAAAAGTAAGGTATGGTAATGTGCTATCTCTGACGTTAGATTAGACCGATAAAATAAATATTTATATTAACAGTAGAAAAATAGACTTTGAGTAATTCAATTTAGTTGACAATTTCAATGTTAAGCTAAATGTTTCCAAATACATTTAATGATAAATATGAAGTATAAATGTCGTAACAAAGCACAGTAATATTTGTGTAAAATTTATCCTTTATTTGACTTTTGAATTGGACAATTTTAATTTCAAAGTTGATGTTCGGTTAGAGGGAAAAAAATACAGAAAAATAATAAAAGCTTGTAATTAAAAATTCTTTTTTACAATAAAATACAAAACGCAAAATGTCAGACGTCAAAATGTCAAGATATAAAAATGTATTATTTTAACGTGTGCCTCTCTCTCTCTCTCTCTCTCTTTTTGTGTCTATGGTTTTCGTATAAAAATTTAATCTTCTATTCATATCGATATTTTATATACATTTATGCCTTTATAACGAACCGACGTGCCAAATGATACGTACTGCACTTAATAATAAACTTATACAAATTATTAAAACATAACAAGTAAAGCTAATAAACAAATATTTTTATATTTACTGTTTTCTTACACTTATCGAACAACTTATTTAATGCTGCATTTCACTAAATATATTGGTCTATTATTAAGTTAATTCAATAGTTGAGATTTGATCGAAGAGAAATTCCTTCACAATAAACGAATATAATGAAAATTGCCGAAGCGCCATAACTCTCTCCGGAATTGAATTAAATCTTCTTTATAATCCTAGCATAATAAAACTTCATTAAAACAATGCTTATTGTATTGAAAAAAGAAGGCAACGGATAAATGTATCCTGGCAGAAATGTAAGACAGAAAACATTACCAACTTGTTCAAGATTCCGGAACTTTGTAAAATATTTGGTTTAAGTTTAGTCGAAATTATTGTCTAAAAGTTTGTTCGAAAAGTGATCCACATCAAATTATGATCCAAACTTGTTCCGAAAAATTGCCAACAATTGTTCAAAATTTCACTGGAATTATTTATCGAAATTTGATTAATTTTGAATTTCACTTTGAAACTGATGCAATCCTTGATCGCATGATATTAATATTAAATTTTGAAGTCCTCGCCGCACAGTTATCCATTCGGTATGTCAAACAACCCTAGTAAAAATTGTATGGTCCCAGTCGGGATGCCATATTAACCCATTCCCGTTGATGTCATGGCGGCCAAAACACTGACACGCACTATTAAGAATGTGTGCGCACCAATAGTCGTCAGATATTCAGTAAGGACTGTATGTGGATTGGGCGAGCTCGTGAGTCACGTCACCTCTCCGCGACACCATTGGCGCACACACACATATTAATAAATCTCATTTTAACAACGAATCAACGGGAATGGGTTAAACATTTTTGGTCAAATATTGATCTTGTTAGGGTGCCTGATCGGGTCCTGATTGTGAGACTGAGATACTCGACCTAGAACACCTATTTCAGCCCGGTTTCAATGTTTAATAGGGAACTTTTGACAGCAATTTTGGCGATAAATTTGACGATATATATTTTAAAGTTGTAGAGTGTTGAACGCGTGCGGTTTAATGTTTTCCGTTTTACATTTCTATCGGGCGGGGTAAGATCGCTTGTCATTCGGTTGTTTTACTTTTGCAAATAACTCGAGTGTCTATAAAAAGTATCTTACTTTAAGACGCTCCTTTTTCGCGGAGCACTTAAACTTACTTCTGTATCGTAAGACAAGAATTTGAAAAGCCAAGAAGGAAGAAAGTTCGAGCCACCCCGTCCCCGTACACATAAAACATAACTCGGCTTTTTCACGCGTCACTCGCCCCGTCGCAACAAGATCCTCGAAATTAACGCGAGTTAAAATTTATGCCGTGATAGTGTTTCGAGCGAAATTTCATACCCGCTAAAATGATCACTGCATTTAAATACAACCGCTCATAATTGCATTATGTTATTTTATCACGGCCCGGCATCATCGGCTATAATTACGTTTGATCGAAGCAAAAAACGTCAAATTCCGCAGCCAGGCATAATTGGCCGGCGCGACTCTCGGAAAACAATTTGCTTAATTCGACAAATCGTTTCATTAAGTCAATAAAATGGAGTAGGGGGGGGGAAGGTGGGGGGGGGTAAAAAACGGGGGGAAAACAACCGACTGGCGGCGCAAAAATTGACGGATTAGTGTGTTTTTCTGCGGGAAAGAATGATCCTCGAATTGAGTTTGATCAAACTCAATTCAATGCAATGGAAGGACGACATAAAATAACGAAATAAAAACACGGACGAAGAAACGAAAAATAAACGGACCAAAATTGAATGCACATAGAAAATTAGCCAAGTGTAATGTGAATTTGTTGTGAAATAACGTAAATGATAATTAGAGACCGATTTCTTGTGCACGTTACTTGCGTAATAAAAAATTATCTGTATACAAATAAATTAACTTGTTACAAATAAAGTCCCTAGTAAAAATGAAACGTATATGGTCCTATATGATCCACATATGTTTTAACAATTTCTTATATGGACATATATGTTTTTCTTTAATCCACATATGATCATATATGGTCGTTATATGGCAATAATTGATATAATAATCTAGCCAGAGTCGCGAAAATTATAAGGAAAATATCGAGCCGTCGAAGAGCTTTGAAATTAGCTGTTCATTTTTACGATCGGCCATTAATTTGTGTGCCTTTTTTTCTTTTTGTCGCTCGCGCGACCAAACGATCCCGATGATAAATTCGTCAAGTGAATTTCCGCGGATAATTTGGCGGGATTATGAATAATACATCCGGCGGTTGAGGCGCATCGAAATAATCGAAGGACAAGCGTGCGTGCGCGCGCGCGAAAATAAGTGGAAATTAAAGTTTGAGCGATTGTTTCTGTGAAGACGTTAAAATATTTTTGCGGCTGTCGCGCCCGCGCCCGGGCCCATTATTCTCGGAATTAAAAGAAAGTAAAACCGCCAAGGTCCGGGCTTGTAATCCGGATGCATATAAAGTAACAGGACAGACATTCCAAATTACTCATGGAACATCAATTTAAAGGAACGTGCGACCGTTCGATTGGAGAGAGATACGCGCTCATCTTTGCCTCCTCTCTTTACGCTTCGTGAATTTTAAATGCTCGCGTTATCCTTTAATCGTACGTTACTATTTTCTGCCACTTTTTTTCCTTCCCTTTTTCCCCCTTTCTTTTTTCTCCCCCTTTTTTTCTTCTTATTCGCCAGTCCTTCTCCTTGTCCGTACCGGTCCGACCATTTACCCAAGCTAGCGTGTTTAAAGGGAGAAAATGATTTCGATAAGTGGATCGGATGTTTCGCGTTTCTGCCTCGTCCTATCGTCATTTTTATTGTTTTATTATCCCCGTTATTTATTTATTTTCTCGCTTTTTTATTCCGTTCATTCGAACACGCCTGCTGCTCTTCCCTCGTTTGATCGGTAAATTTGTTCGTAACCAAATTTTCTTATCTCCTTCAATCGTACCGGGCGATTAATCTTTATTACGATTCTTTATTGCAATTGACGAAGCGCGCTCTGAAAAAGAAAGGGACCACTTATGCCGGTTGGAATTTTCGGTTAACGAATGATACGCGGATCAGAGGATTTTCTCCTGTAAAACTTTTACACTGCGACAAATTTATTAGTAGTTGATGCTGTATTTTATAATGATCCGGGGATATGAATGCATTTATCGCGTTGCTTATAATATCGTATGGTAATTTAAGAATGTATTAGAAAAAATGTGACGCAGTAGATTCTATCCTTTGAATGAATAGTAGGAACTAATAATCAATTTCTTTTCAATATACGATTTTCAATAATTGTTTTGTGCACTAAATTATTAATTTGGAATGTTTTCTTGCAAACAAATTATCGTGCATTGCAATTTTTCGAGAAGACTCGTGCGTGTACAAATGAAAATAATAACGTGAAACTTTCTGAAATTTATTTGGTGCAATAAATTCGATGATTGAGAATTTATGTATTAAAGTGACGTTCAAATTTATTCATCCGAATTCATGATGCAACTCACGCATGATTTATCGTGATATCATAATTCAGAATATTCAAACACTCGTTAGAAATCATTTATAAATTTTCTTCATCAACATAAAATCCCTTAACGAGTTACATAAAATGATTTAATTGCATAAAATCAAAAGGTGCACTAACGGCATAAAATGTTTCGAAACAACTTCATGTTTTAAACAATACTCTACACTAATATCCCAGTATATCGTGATTTAAATTATAAAAGAATTTTTTCTTGCATAATCGTAATCAGCGTGAAAAAATACTCACCCTAATGGTAATTACTCGGAAGATTACTAAAAATTAAGTAACTAGAAATCAATTAACTAAAAATTATGTAACTCGAACTAAATTTTTATAGTATTCACGAAAATTAATTATTTTTTTTCTCATTGTACATAATTTTGCTAATGCAAACGCGTCATACAAGTGTGCAAATATTTCATTCGCAATATCTTCACACCACTAAATATCCGTTGCTAATGACCGCCGATGTAATTGGAAAACAATTTTTATCGCCGAGCTAATAATGTTGTCTATAATATTTTCTCTTCATTAGTGGCATTGTTTAATGGCAGTTGGATAAATACACGGGACGGGAAAAAAAGCTTTAATGAGAATGAAAATTTGAAACGGGAACCCATTACGGTTGACTTTTACGTTTTCAAGAAGCGGTTGTCGTGTGTTTTTTCTGTCACGGAGAAAGTTGTGATTAGTGTCGGCGGTTATGTTAGTGTCATCGTATTTGTTCGCCGCGGTAATGTGGTAATTAGGCGTTAATACCGTCAGTTACATTAGAGTTAATAATGACAGTTTTAACGCTAATTAGTGTCGTGCGAAGTTGCCGGACAATAATGGATTGAGCTCGAATATACCGCTTTTCAAGTTTATAAATAGTTTATTGCAGAAAAATATGCCGTTCAATTATACACAATTAAATATTGTAAATTTATTATCCGTCGATCGTTTTTTGTGGAATGTTAAACAATACATCCCATTCTTTCTTTGCCCTTTTTTTCTCTCTCTTAATTAACGTTTATGTAATTTAACAAGTTTAATTGCAAATTGCTAACTTAAAATGAACGTTCGATATTAAAGTGAAGGGGCTGGAAATGTTTGCCGTATTTAGGGTATTGAATTTCATGCCGATCACTCTAATTCGAACACTTGGACGCAAATATTTAGACGCAAATTTTAAAGTCCTAATGTTTGATACCCCGAAATTTTAATATTGATACTGACATATTGACATTTAAATCTACATATTCAAATGGAGCAGCACTGTTTGAATATTCAGATTCAAATAAACAAGCCGAAACTTCTGGAATTGTAATATTGGTATATGAAATAATATTTGCCATCGTCATAAGAAAACAAAATACATATTTAAAGGCGTGACTTAAAATCCGATGAATTGGATTTTATTAATTTTCCAAGTGGCCGGAACGAGACGCAAATTATTATGAATAATAACATTCTTATCCCTCATTGGAAATTTAAACATTAAACAAGTAAGGTATTTGTCATAAATTATAATAAAAAATCCCTCAAGTGTAAAATCAGTAAATCACTGATTTCAACAATTTCAACGTGATTAAATTGATTTAAACTCGAAAAAGTCATCCCCAAAATGAAACGTTGGAATGCCGTGATGACATTTGGAGGAACGCGCCGGTGACGAGGCCGAACTGCAAAACGCGTCCAAGTTGAAGCGACAAAGCGATCTCCCCGCAATTGACGTCTAAATATCGGCGTGTAAGCGAGAGAACGGTATCGGCCATTACAATGGCCGGCGTGTCCCATAACCGGCTGATAAACACTAATTCACTTAGGGGCATCATTCACGAGCGGCCCCACGCGCTTGTTACGAAAAAAATGGCATTAGCGTTCGTCAGTGTTAAATGGCGTTTAATAGTGCCCGTAACTTCTCTCCCCCCCTCGTCCTCCTCCTCCTCCCCCCACGGCCGGTTTGATTAAGCGCGCTTGCAAACATTGTTCCCGAGCTTAACGACTCCGTGTAAATTATAATTCTCGCTGCGAAATATGTGTCGGCCAAATGGCGTAGGCCGCGCCACATTTCTCTCTTCATCTTCCTCGCCCCCTTCTCCCGGCCCTGCCTCCTCTCTTTGTCCCACTCGGTCCTCTCGTTTCCTCGAACTGTTAACGCACGCGGCCGTGATGCGCGCAGAAAAAACCGAGGAGGTGTCGTGGACATAAGTTTCCGTAGGGGAGGTCCTCGTTTTCGCTTTTTTTTAACCCCCTCCCCCCTTTCCCCCCGTTTCGAGGTTTATCTCCGACGCGACCACTTACATTCGTTTTCGCGATCGAAATGACGCGCGGAAACGTCGGCTTTTCAACGTTGAAACCGAACCAGCGAGCAAACGGCGTTCGTTTTCATTGGGGAAGGGGGGAGGGGAGGGGGGGATCGCGGAATGCGTGAATTTTTTCGCGGGGATTTACGCTGCGAGCTCCGCCGGCAAATTTATGGTTCTAAGCGTGTATTTTGGTCGCGGATGAAAACGAGCGTTATTTACTGCCGGGGAATTTGTTTACCGATTACCGCGCTTGTAATTATTATACGCCTGACTCTCCGAGCGATAAGGCCCCCGGCGGGGTGGGGAGGGGGTTCAATAATATCCGGTTAATGATCGTGATTAAATATGGTCGGTCGGGCCCGGTGCGCGGTTTATACGAATGCGTGGGAAAAATGCCGGGGTCGCGGCTCGGTTTCTTTTTATCGGCCGCGCGTAATGAGTCGTAATGCAGTGATAAATGGCGCATGATTTTATATGCCTTACGCGTTTGCGTAAGGAGCGGTTAAAGCGCGCCGGGGTAATTGATGAAAAGGGGATTAAGGATGGGCCATGTGTTTGTTTGGCGCACTTGCCACGGGGTAGTAGCCGAACGAGAGCGCGAGTCGCAATATGCCACCGCGTAAAAGGTTGGCTGCTTATGGACGGCGTGAATTTTTGGGGCGCGATAACTTCGCCGCGAAGGCGCGATAAATAATGACGCGAAATTAGTCCCGCGAGAGTGACCCTGAGCTATTTCTGTGGGCCCCCGCTACCGCGTCAACGTTATCCGGATCGGTTGGCTGTTAATGTTGCTTTATAATCGAGCTTTTAGGACGAACTTTGGGGTATTCTTATTGTCTGTCGACGGATAGCCGCTTGCGAGAATATAGGGGTGTTTCGTTGTAAAGTAAATGTGTTAGATGATTAGAGGATTGTTTTTATGAAGTAAAGAAATATATATACGTATGAATTTTACTTTGAGGCTACATTTTTTACTTTTTCTTCGTCTATTATGAAACAAAAGATATTAATTAATATTAACCGATATCCTTGAGTTCATTAAACACTGCAGAATGTACATGTTCAAGCGGCAATATAAATTATTAATTAAAGTTTCTTTGACTGTCACTTTTACAATCTGTAGATGGTCATAAAAATTAACCACTATTAACTAATTATGCAATATCATTAAGCAAACTCCATTATTCATTTCATTTGCAATCTAAACTGTGCAATCTAAAATATTCATTTAGCAAGCCATTTATCTGGCCATAATCTTTATATACATATTATTATGCGATCGAAATTCACAATCAAATTGAACCTCTTTCTTGGATCTAACGTCTTTTTTTAAACTTTTAAACGAAGTGCTTAATAAAATAAATTGGTCGAAAAGTTCAACAAAAGAAGTGCTTTATATAGTTTAAATGTTTCATTTCCATTCCCCGTTAACGCACATTCATTCTTCATTGATTGTACATCGAATTTTTATCAAAGTCCGTTTCAAAAGGAAGGAACAAAATTGTGAGTTTGATTAAATGCACTGAAAAAAAAGAGTTGCATTAAAAATTACTCCACCTCCCGACATTGTAAATATATACACCAATCATTTTTCTTGTGATATAGTAAAATTATTTGTATTAGTGTTATTGTAGATTGGTCCGAATATACAGTAATTATTACCGTTGGATATAGTATATTGAAAAAATTGTAATCTTTTTTTGCATTTTGAGGACATAACGGACAAATCTACAAAAGTACAATAATTTTGTCTCTCGGTGTAATGGAATATAATGCAATTGCAAATACAATAACAAACAATCTATTTATAACGCCAATATGTGCAATAAATTTTAAATTTAAATTTTTCCTCCGTGCGAATTGTTGAAAAATGGTAACAATCATAACAACAACAAACATGTACGTATGTATATTTAAATAACGGCTTTGAAATAAGATTTGGATCGTTGAAAAGGTTGTCTGTTACACTGCGAAGGATATGTCAGTGAGTACTTGAGCATTTCTTAATCTAAGATCAGATTCTAAAATTCAATACGTGACTGATATATAAACAGTTGGATCAATTACGACTCGGCAGTTACATAAACGAATAAGCAACATGAACCCTGCCCATGCGATTAACCTTTACTTCCATCAACGATTTAATAGAAATAATTCTCGCAACTGGTATCTGAAAATTCTTGCCGATTCGAAATCCGCGCCACCACACGACGACGACCACGACGACGACCACGACCACAACGACGACGGCTGAGACGAGGCGATCCGGACTGTCTGACAAATTTCCATTTAATTCTAATTAAGCGGCATCCTCGTACCCTCATGAATGATTGCGCAATGGCCATAATTAAAACAACGTCCGCGCGGTGAAATTTTGCCGTTTGCCCGTGACAGTCGTTCAACTACTTGCGCAACGGTTTAAACAAAATAATTAATATTTGATAGTCGCGAGTCGGACGATTGAATGGGAACGCGCGCACAAAGGAGTCATTTATAATGCACGCTCGTCGAAGACGCGGCCCGATGCGCGTGACACCGATCGCGCACACATGCGCGCGCGCCCCGCCACGGTGAAAGGCAATTTTGCCTTCGCTACTCCTCGCGAGAGTCCGACGAGCCGCGCGCTATCAAAATGCCAGCAATTATGCGTTTCAACATCGACTTTATGATCCGTCATTGATGCATTGACGGACGCTGCCCGCGTCCCAACTTTTCTTTACGACAAATTGATATTTGCGTTAATAATGCGCAATTAATCGCCGGCTTCTTTTCAGTTGTCCGACGAGAGCGATTCGTTATTGAATTGCGCTCGATTTAACATTCACTGCCGTGGGAACCTTTTCCTCTTCGCTTCTTTTTTTTTTCTTCCTTTATTTTCTCCTCCTTTTTTTTAATTTCTTTCTTTTTTATTTATTTATTTATTTGCGGCACGTTAATTGTAAAAGGCTTGGCGAATATTATGAAAAAAAAAGTGTTATTTCCTCAGTGATGATGATGTTAAAATAATCGAAGAATATATTGTATTTGATGGTAGATAATGTTTAGAAATATTAAGGTTTCTTTATTTCGTTACGAGGGACATATAGGTTTCCTGACTTTATAATTTCGCCGGCAATACTTTAGTGGGAAAAAAAATTCTCCTCCCTTTTCGACATTCTTTTATTGAACACGTTGTAATAAAATTACCTCGCTTGTTCTACGAGCGAGCGGAAATTATTTTCGACGCGCAAAGATCAAACCACGAAAGTTATTTAATACTTTAAAATATAATTTCGCAGCTAATTAAATTTATTTATAAATGAAACGTATAGCAAATCAAATTTGTAAAATAACGTTATTGAAATATCGTGGGATATTGTTTTATTGTCCAAAGTTGATATTTTATAACCCTATTGAAATTACTGAAACAATTGTCACCAAACTAAACTTCGTAATACGAAGTTGGACACACTGTGTCCATTAAACAAATACTTCCGGTCCCGGAAAGGTCCAACAGGGGAAGTCCGTGAATAGTTATTGTTTTGATTAATTAAATACCTTTTTATTTCTAGTTATATTAGAAGATAAAGGTTAAGCAAGTCAGTTTGCTTTAATAATAATAATAATAATCTTTCCGAGAAAATATATTATACATGTTGATTTAATATCTATTTGGGTTGAAACAAAAAGGAGTAGAAAAATTGAACGAAAGTATGAATCGTGTTTATTCGCGTTATACAATGCACTTTCGCATAAACAAACATGCATATTATTTGCGTGATAATTTTTGTACGCCTTTTAAAGTTTTATCTTATCTTTATAGAGTACTTTAACGTCCTATAAATTGAATTTTACTTACAGTAACATAATCTTTGAAATAAACGAGCCGCAAATTGGCGCGAACATTTCATAATTCGTAAATTCTTATAAGCCGAAATCTCTTTTTGCTTTTTTTTTTTTTTTTTTTTTTTTTTTTTTTTTGTTAACGTAATCAATTTCTTCAAGCACGTGAACAAGATTTTTCATAAGTTTCTCGTGTTACTCGGAAACTGTCCCATATTACTCAAGACATTTCACGAAGATTCTCATATTACTTGAATGCTTATCGAAAGTATCTCGTATTACGTCAACATTTTCCACAAGTGTTCTTGGTCACGCGAACGCGTTTGAACGGAGAGTTACATTTTCATTATCCCGGGCTTTAAATGACCCATGTGGATTTCGTGATTTCGCGTGTCCCATATGCGGTTAAAGCGCGTCCATCTGGAGATTTCGCAGAGTGACACTTTTTTTTTTTTTCATGGCTTCTCAAAGTTCATTTTCGAACCGCTCGAATTCAATTTCGTTTTCATTTTCATGGCAGCGTTACCTTTCCCGCCCCCGATATTACGGAGGCGCTGTAAAAATATACCGAGGTTGAAATAGGACGATAAATTATTATATTTAATTTTTCAATATACGGCGCGTCCGACGAGCACAGATTTGTATTATTACGGCGGTAAATTTGAAATTAAAGGCGAAAATTTTATTCATCGCAATAAAGAACTTCTTATCGAGGTGTTTTGACTTAAATTATTGCACCGTAAGTAGACCCTATTAAACATGTTGAATTTTTGGAACAGTTGTAAATTTAACACACTAAAAAAAAAGGAACTAACATAAAATTATTCGTATTTATGTACAAAAACATTGCAAAGTTATGATATCTCATTTAAATTTACAATTTGGCTCCTTCCATGCACTTAAATCACCCTAAATTTGTTTACAATCTTAAAGCCGAGTCGAGCTTTAAAAAACATTGCTTTTGAATTCCGTCGTAATGACACGGTTCCGGAAATCGCGGAAAGAGTGAACTTCTTTCTTTTTCTTTTTTTTTTTTTTTGGTCAATTCATCCGCCGGTCAGCATAGGGCAGTATATTATAACCGAGCCGAAAATATCATTCGTATGACACGCGAGCGTCCGAACAATAGATCATAAACATCGGGAGAAAGGAAAGAAAGAGACGAAGAAAGGGGCACGCAAGTGCAGCGAGAGGGAGAAGGAGGGAGAGCGGTAGGAAGGTAGAGGAAGGGAGAGGGAGAGAGAGAGAGAGAGAGGTCAATTGGAGACGAGCCCTCGCCTTATTTTATCTTTCTCGCGCATCTCCTAATAGTACCCGCTATTAATTACAAGAATATACGCTTCGTTATACTCCCGCGAGTCTCCGTGGAAATATAGGTGGTTTACGATTATGCGCGCAACATGTTAATTTTACAGCTCGAAGTCCAAACTGGACGTTGTTTACGAGCTTCGCGGGATAGGCGCGCGGGTGTACAACGCGCGCGTCTTCTCAAATTTCAGCCGTGCGATCCTTTCATTTTTCGCGTCGTAAAAATCAATATTTCTTCGACGCCGACGAGGCTACGCTCGGGGACCACTGCATCACGCTCAAACTTCAGCCACCGTCCTCGACTTTTTTTTCGCCCCCTCCACCCCTTTTCCCGCCGCTCTTTCTTCGTCCTTTTTTCATTTTTGCCCCCCCTCCCTCCCCCCGCGCCACCGCCGCCGTCTCTTTTCCTCG
>JABFPN010003327.1:0-18517 GCA_022817305.1 Leptoteleia sp. ZL-2020
ATATTATTAAATTATATATTATCTAAGGTTAAATTTAAATATTAATTTAACACCATAAAAGTAAAAGTTACATAGATGGTAAATGTGTTCTGAAACACAGAGAGGTCTGCACGCGTGCATGCACGCGGACCCATCGGAAGCACCCTATATTTCAGTGAAGAAATAGCGAACGCTTTTTCTTTAAGCTGCGTTTCTAAATCTGCTTTCATTGGCAGAATAGCCAACTTAAACTCTCTTACATTAAACTTAGGTGAGTGACGAATCGTCTGGACTGGGATCGCAACGTAACCGTTTAAAAATTGCTATGGGGATGCGTTGACATATTCATAAAGTCAGAATTTTGTAGTTTCATGATTTTCAGAAGAGGTTTCCAAAACGTTTTTCTTATTAAATCCAAAAATATACTGTAGGCTTTGTTCCAAAATTGACTGCCAGTACTGTGTATGTGAAACAAATTTTAAGAAGCCAGAAGCATTCTAGCAATTCTACGTTCATTGCATTAGCTAATTTTTTATCTTTCTTTGAAGGCAGGATTCTCTCTTCGTTATACTCATACTAGTTGGTATATTGAATAAAGAGTTTAGGAATACTCTACGGAATTCGTTACATGTTTGAATGATTTAAAAACCGGTTAAAGTGTTTATCTTGTAATATTGAAAAATTTATATAATTTATAATAGAAAAATACAAACTTGAATTTAAAATAATGACGGAACAAATGCAACAAACTAAATCCATAACATTAAAGGGATCAGCAGAGTTAATAAAGCAGTATTTAGGTCAGATTCATGATACTTTTTATTCTAACCTTTGTTTAGATTTGTATAGATGAGATAATTTACATTTACATTTAAATTATTTTATTAATAATTACTAGTATACTTATTTACTTTTGCTTGTATTTTATTTTTTATTTCATTAAATCAATATTATTATTTATTATCATTATTTGTTTAGTTAGAAATTAAAGTTTTTTTATAAGATGATATAAGAATAATTATTTTTCTTTCCAGTGTATGGAATTAATAGTATTTTATATCAAAGAGGTATTTATCCTCAGGAAACATTTCAGGCAGTTGAACATTTTGGAATATCTATTCTTGTATCCCAGGATGAAAAAATTGTTAATTTTATGAATGTTGTATTTAATCAGGTACATGAATGGTTGTTAAAAAAAAAAATTAAAAAAATTACTTTAGTAATAACAAATGTACATACGAAAGAAGTATTAGAGAAATGGGATTTTAAAATAGAATATGAGAATGACATTTCAAATGGTGTTAGTGGTACAAAACAACCAGAAGTTGGTTCAAAAGATGTTAAACAAATCCAAAGAGAAATTCGAGAAGTTATGAGACAAATTACAGGTAAATAAAGCCCTTTGTTTTAGTAATCTCAATTAAAATAAGGTATTACTATTAATTAAAGCTTAAGTTTAATTAAATAAATTCATTATTTTTGAGTGGATAGATAATTTAAGGTCATGTTATTTGACTTGATATTTAAATATGTTGAATATTTATTAAAAAGAATATTCGTGTTAGTTATGAATGAGAAGTGATTTTGACTTGCAAAAAATTAATATAGGTTTATGATAATAATTATATTTGACTTAAAACGTTTCATTAAAAAATATTTGAATAATTTAAGCAAATATTCTTTCTTCTAACATAATGATAATTTATTTCTTCTATTAAATCACTATTATTATTATAATGAAGATTACCAAATATGTATTAATATTAGCAAGTTACATTTATTATTGTATGAAGTATATAACTTTTGACCTTGAGTTAGTTATCCTTAATTTTATTACTATTTTAGAAGGATAATTATTATTATTATTATTATAAAGATTTGTTAAATAGATATATTTGTTATCATCAGTATTATAGTAGCTATTATAAATGAAAATAAAATTTCTTTTAAAATAAAAAAATCTTTTTTATAATAGGCACTGTTAGTTTCTTACCACTATTGGATTGTTTATGCTCTTTTGATATTTTAACATTTTGTGCACATGACTGTGAAATTCCTAAGGACTGGGATGAAAGTGAACCTGTTTTTATAGCAAATAGCCAAGAGGTACAATTGAGGTCTTTTACGACATCTATTCATAAAATGGACACTATAGTTAGTTATAAAAATACTTAAATAAAATATATAATTTTATAATGAAATTTCATTATGTGAATTTATTATTATTATTTTACATTAATCTGTATTCATTGGCATTTTTGTGCACAATAATTTCAAAAAAAATTTGAATAGATATTTGATAAAGTAGATTGAATCTCTTTTGTAAGTAATATGACTAATAGTAATATTACAGTAATACTATCTATATATATATATATTAACAGACATTTAAAAATAATACAATTCTATAATCACTGTAGTGATTTTGGAAAATATATACTTGTCAATATTATACTTTGGATTAAACCATATAGTTTGGAGTAAATTATAAATATACATAATTTAAAAAGTTAATAAAGCTTGATTTCACTTTTATAACAATTTTATTTGCTTCGCTAAGCAATATAAGAAAAATTATTATAATCTTTTCTGAAATCACTACAAGTATTCCATAATTGACAACATTTTTGTTACAATATATATCCACAGAATGAATATGAGATTGTTTCAACTACTTTGTATTATAATTTTTTTTATTAAAATACCTTGTACTTATAATATTAGAATAAGTTATTGGATAATAAATTATTTGTATAATAATTATATTTTATTATTTCCATTTAAATTATCAAGTTTAGTTTCTAATTAAATTATAAAATAAATTTAAAATTATTCTTTTTTTTAGTAATATTACAAGTAAAAAATTTGTATAATTACTTTAATAATAATATTATACAGTTTTTGATAAAATTACTTAAGAAAAGAGAATTATTATGGGAAAGCAAATTTACAGAAATTTCAGATGGTTTTATTTTGACACAATTAACAATTACAATAATCTTTCAAAGAATGGTAATATTTGATCATACATAGTAAATTATTTCAAGTTTAAATATAACTCATAATAAAAGAAATTAGTTGCAATTTTATTTCTAAATTTCTAAAATATCGCAGATTTAATATCATTGTACTTTCTCAATATAGGCAAGATTGCGCCACGCTATTTTACAAAGTAAATTTCATACGTATTGCATACTTTAAACAAATGCTTTATACTTGAACAGTTCTGCAAAACGCTTGTCAAGTTTACTTTACAAATTTATATTGGGTCTGTCAATAATCATATCAAATTGCAAACCTGATCAGATATTTTTAAAAATATATTTAATAATTATGAGCTACACACAACGTGAGTGCGCCAGTGTGTATGTTATTTCTTACAAAAAATTTTTGACCGCAGTTACCGAAAGCTTGAAAATTGTTGTTACATATTTAATGATAGAAGTATTCTTTGCACATTTATAAGAAAAGGAAAAATCTTTATAAAAGATAAATTATTTTTACTATTTGTAATAATAATGAATTTGCAACAAATAAAACATGTATCTTACGAACCTCGCTTATCATGAAAAGCTTGTTTTTGAGCTCTGTTTTTGCTAATTTATTTGAGCTCTAATTATCAAGCCAACTAGTGTCGTCGAAGTATTCAATTCTTCTTTTTTTTTCTTTTTTTCTTTTCTTTTTCTTTTTTTTGGCAGTCATTATTATATATATTTTCAATATAACGCAGATAGTATCGCATTTTGATTCGATGGTATAAAAGAGCGAAAAATCTTTGTTTATTTGCAATTGCCCTTTCTTAACTTCTTTATTTCTTAACGCTTTTAGTTACTTTTTCTATTATATTAATACTTCGTGCATCTAAAATTGTCGACAGCGCCTGTCACTGGTGCATATTTCCGCTAGGTCTATGACGGTGTCATATTTAGAGAGCTTCGCACAGTGTAACTCGTCGAGAAAGCTTTTAACAGAGAATAAAATGAAATTTTCGCATTATTGTAACTATTATAATTTGAAATTGACTTTGTTTTGTGTGCAACACAAGGAAAGACCTTTAACAATTTTCTTATTTTTCAATATTATTAACAGTTACATTTTTATCTGATAAAAGCGCTTGTATTTTGTCGTACAATTTTTTTACACAGATAAACCACATAAAATACACATTCTTGTGGACTTTGTACTGTCGCATGTTGCAAAAGCTGCGGAAATATGCTGAAATTCGAATGAAATCATAAGGCAAACGAAACTGTGTGTAAAAACAAGAATTTTCGTTAATGTTTTCGCTGTAAGTAATAGAATATTCTTCGACGAAGAGATACTTTGTATTCAATTTCATTTACATTTATAAATATAAACGCATTTTGTTTGTTTAAAAGAAAAAAAAAAATTGGCATGTTTATGGAAAGCTTTGTGTCACAATCAATTCGTTGTTTATGAAATCAAATGAAATACTAATTGCTAGTCCAATTCGTGACGTTATTTTATATCACGTAATGAAATTAATACTGATTACAACAGTTTAATTCTATATTCTAGTTATAGCATGATATAAACACTTTTTTACACAGATGAAAGGAAATTCGTGCTTTTACAACTCGCTTCACCATTTACATTATATTGGGTCATAAATGGACCACACATTGTCCGTTTTATGATTTTCAAACGAAACTAAAGATTTGTAACTTTGAAATCATTTAGGGGCCAAATTTCGTTACATTGAGAAGCTTTTATTAGTAGTTGCTACTAAATTTTATAGTAACTCAGGGATATGTGTGCATTTAGAGTACATGGGAAAAAATTAAGGCGACCTGTTCGTTCTTTGACGGGATAATCCGCTTTACTTTCGGGCGACCGAGTGACTCGTGCGGGCGAACGAATTGCCCCGTATGGTGGGACTGTTAACCCCTGTCGGTAAAAACGTTGTCATTTAATAAGGAACGCAGTACTTCCAACATTTTGGACACTGCATTGTCCTGTAATGAGAGCGTTTCGCCATAAATTTTCTCCATCTATAATGTGGTATAGTAAGACTTATAAAATGTATGTTAAAAAAGGCGACTGTGGGACAATGAGTTCTATTCCTCGGTCATATTTTTTTCAATATTTTTAGAATAGTTAATTAAATTAAATAATAGTATACAATACACACATATCCCCGTGTCATTATAAAATATAGTAGCAACTACTAATACATTTCTTTCAGAGGAGCTTTTTTTCATTTATATTTCATACAGTCGGCTTGTTTAGTATTGTACAAATTGGTGTCTAATAGAACATAAAAGAACATTCGTTATGCAATTAACGCGAAACAGTGTACAATATTTTACAACGGTCCTTAATGACTATAACGATCGGGTAACACCCGTTTCGATGTTTCCCGTGGATTGATAATTGTGTATAAAAGTCTTGTTATCCTGTACAGTGTATACCGGTGGACGAAATTCAACAGACAAATACAAATTTAAATACATTGTTATTTTGTTTTTCGAAGTCGAATCATTCGGCCAGAAAAAAGCTTACATCGTGGAAAACAGTTTTGCCGATGTAACACAGTTGTATTCGTTCGTTTAACATTATTGGAACTTATACAGATTTTAACGAAACACACATTCAAGATGATGGATCACATAATACAATAATTACGTTCGATTTTAAGTATCGCGCTTAAAATGCAATTGAATTTCCATCAAATAACTATTGATCGATACTGAGAATGAATTAAAACGTCATAGAAATTTCATCATTTACCAATTGCTTATTTCAATTTGTTTTTTTATTTTTTTGGAGCAATGACAGGTGCACTGAAACCTCGTTTTAGTGGGAATCTTTTATCGTGTTTGCTTCATAAGAGCTTCACTAGAATGAGAGAGATAGAGATTGTCACTAAAATGAGTCATCAGTATTGTATTAGTTTATCGAATTATGGTCAATTTAAATTTTATAGACCATAAGTCCCTTTTTTTCATCGAATATTTTTTCATAATTTTTTACTCGTTTAGTCTTCCGTTATTGCATTTGGACATTTTTTTTTTATCAAAAAAGGTAATTCAATTTACTTGCTCCCTACACTTCTTTCCTTCTTTTATCATTTCCAATTTTTTAAATAGTATTAAAATATTTGTCTACGTTTCAACGATGTTAAAAGAAAATATACATGGGGGGAAAAAGAAAGTAGTGAATGTTTTACATTTAACTATTATTTTTTTTTCTTAGAGTACATGTACATTGTTGTGGCGTGAGAAAGTAGGTATTTAAATTAAAATGCAAGTAACGGAAGATTAAACAAATTTAATAATGTTAATTTTGCAAAGAATGGCACGACTATCCGGAACAGTAATATGTATTTAATTAAAAAATCTTTACTGAGAATAAGAATGTTAAAAGAGGCAGTCGGTATAGCCACCAACAATGTATTATTTATTTCAGTCTTTATTTTAAAATATATTTAAAATCTCTTTCATTAACATTTGGAAAAAACTTGCATTAATATTTCAGTAAGAACACAATATATATATACCATTTTAAATAATTCATAAGAACGCCACATATAGGCGGCATATATGTTTTGAGAAATATATAGAAGCTGATACAACTGGATGGATGAAGAAGTAATCAGTTAATGATACCAAAAATGAAAAATGATTTTTTTTTTCAATGTAAAATCATTGTCCAGCACCCGTGCCATCGCTCTGCATTTATTCCTGCGCATAAATTCATTCTCCAATGGCAATAATTTTTCACCATTTTGCGCGAAATGAATCGTTTTTGATCACCTATTCCCCCTATAGTACTTTCTGGTTAAGAAACGTGATTGATATATTTATTCCACGGTTGCGTCTAAAGCTTTTTCTACAATTGCATTTCACAAAACGCGACGAATCGACGCGATGCAAATTGTGTGTGCGGTTTACGTTTATTATAATACAATCCCACTCGAAATCACTTCGAATTGTGCGATTTTAAAGTTAATGTTAACGGTTTGGGTTGGTGCGGTGACTCATTCACACGACGCTTATTCGTATTACTCTTACTTTGTGATAAAATACACTCTTCTTTTTATTCCTTTATAGACCTAGGCCAACTCGCCGTTTCATTCTACTTGTTTTGTTGAAGTATTAAAGAATTGACTTTACTTCTCCTTTGTTGAACAGTCCCGTTTCGCAGACAAGTTTCACACTTTCTCGTACATTCAGTTTAAAATTATTATCGGAATCCTTCGTAGTCAATTGAACTTTGAATAAAAGGAAACTTTCCGGACTTTTTCTCGACTTCGTCTGTTTGCCCTTATATTTCTAAGATAAATTCAAGTCAAGTGGCAAATTGCTACTCTTTGATAGAACGAAGCGACGAGTGATAATGTAGTGACTGTTATGACTTTCGTACAAATTTTATATTTATTCATATACATATATATATATAATTATATTCTGTTGCTTTTCATTCGTATACATATAAATATCTATATTTATATGTATATAAGTTTTTCCTTATAATCGTTTACGATCGATCCAAATGATAAACATAAAATAAATTCGGCGGCACTAGGAAAGCTTGCACGGACATCATTCGCTACAGTGTTTTTTAGTGTGTCCGACTCAAAAACGACTTTTTTTCTCGTTCCTTTTTGTATAGTCTGCATGCACTCTGACGAATTATTCATCGATTTAATTGTCTAAGGGAAACGTTTTTCCTCATAACTAAATCATCTCTCAATGCATTCAATTAGCGATCAGCCCATTTTGATTACGAAATTTATTTAAGAAGACGTGCCTTTCATTCAGTGTCGAACGAAATTGAATCGATAGTTAATTTCATGAATTTAAGTATAATCACTTAAACGGTGTTAAGTAATTAATAGTTTGTTTTAAATAATGGAACAGTTAAAGTGCTTCTATAATTGTATTTTCACATACATGAATGAAAAAAAAAAAAAAAAAAATGAAAACATTTTCCTGTTTCCAAGTTTAAATGTGTGTGATTTTTACAGTAATACATTGAATGTATTTATGTTGCTAGTATATTTTACAATAAATGGGGATTTGTGAGCATTTATAATATGATGTTATCGATTATAATACGATTAAAAAAAAAAATTAGACAAAAATGTCGTTAACAAGGAATAGAACCCGTTACATTAGTTACCAGTCACTCTCTTTACCACAGCTCTAGGCTGACGGTCGTAAAAATATTAGTCTTCGTCAAACTTTAGTGTCAATCTGAGTAGGGCGTGGCTTAAATTTTTCCGGACACGGGTATTTATAAAGTAAAACCTATATTTCTAAGCCATGAGTTCTATTCCTTAATAACGATATTTCTTTAAACTACTAGATCATATTGCAAGGAATATTATAAATACACACACATCCCTGAGTTAATATAAAATATATTGGTAACTATTATTTTTTTTTCTCAATTTCTCTCAGTGTAAAGCAATCAATGTATTATTAAGGAAGCAATAATTGATTTATCAATAAAACAATATAATGTTTCAGTTTTAAATGTTGGCAACATTCATAATTTAATAATTAAGGGAAACGTTGCCACGGAAACGGTTAAAATTGTGACAAAATAGCTTTATGATGTATCAAGCTTCCGTTTTAAGTACGAGAAGACATTAAAGTGCGTTATAAATAACGGACATTTGTTTCCAAAATGAGTTTTCAGTTTATTAACTAAGTTATATATTTATTAGAATAAATTTGCTTTGGAATAAAGTTTTAAAGGAAATTATGAGCACGTTCGTTTTACATTATTACTAACAATTTATCGAATCAAATGCGGAAAATGTTTTAAATTTATCAATTTATCGCATCTTCAACATTCATATTTTCCAAGTGAATCATTATTGATAGTGAAATAACTTCTACGCTGAGAAAAATTATATAATAATTTGCAGACGTGTGGGCACTTATGATAGAATTTATGAACCAATATAATAAATTATATTACATATATAATAATTTCAACTGTATTTATTAATAAATTCTATCATAATTGCACATCCATCCGTAGGTTGTTAATAATATAATAAATGTTATTATATAATTTAAATTTTATTATAATGCCCTTCTAAAATCAATGTTGTCGAATAGTTTATTTTATCAACAAAATACTATTAATTAATATTCATCCAACGTTAAAAAATTAATTTTCTCTTATCAAGCTAATTATATATACACGTTTATTATATAATATATAGTATATACAGCAAATATTTGTCAATGTTTTTTAGCAAACTTTTATTACACGCAGCCTCTGTGCAACTATTCAACATTTCAACAACGTTGATTTTAGAAAAATCATGTCTCAATAACGGGATAGATTGATTTTACTTGTCATGTTAATCAATTGTATGGAAATCACGCAACGACACTTGTTTTAGTGCATGGAATTATTAATTACGCTGCATAATTACACTGTATTATAATTTGTTGAATGCATAAAGAAATGATTACGTAACAAGGGAATAGGATTAATTAACGTTTAATTAATTTCTTATATTTTTTTTACAAAAACACCCCTTACGCGTTGGAATGAATAGGAATGAATAATACTGGTTTGTTGCTTAATTGGTTATTCCGAAAGACACACGAGCACGAGATAAACGTATTAATGGTGCCTGTTTCATTAGTATTTTGAACATATATTATAGATGAAGACTGATGATCGTGAAAAGTTTTGGTTCTCGGTGATAATTCGATGAATATAATTTGTATTGTTGCCTGCATGGTCGGTTCGACTTATATTACATAAAAGTCATTTATTTCCATTACAAACTTTATTACAATTGTACTCTTTTGTCACTCCGTATTAAAGCATTGAAATGATCTAAACAATGTTACAATTTTGAGGCAATCAGACTTCTCGTTAGAGTTGAAATATAGAGAATTTCATTTGAATATAATCGTTTTGCTTCAGAATAAAAGTTACGCATCCACCTCATTTTTATTAAATGTTATTTCAAATGATTTTAACTGTAATTTTTTATCTCGTTTATGTATTTCATTTTGAAATAAAATGTGAAGATATTTCACACTTGTTTTATTTAATGGCATAACTGACGTTTATGAAAATTTGTCATGCTGTGATATGCTGGTGCTCGTGAGTTTTTTTGTATTTTTTCCACCTCTCACTTTCGTGATGATTTAACTAAATAAAAAATATAGTTGCATATATCGCCGCAGTACAACAAAATGGTCATTTAACATGCTTCATATCGTTGTCATCCACGATTAAATTTGTCCTTACGAGAAATTTTCTTGTATGGATGCAAAACTTCTTATTCCTTTTCAGATAATTCTGAAAGTAAAAATCTTCGGACGTATGGTAGGGAGCAGGGTGCGAGTCTTCCATTGAAGGCGTTGCAGTTAATTTGTATCGTGGATCTGTAAAAAATAATTAATTTAGTACAATGCTTATATGGTACAATATAATAAAATATTTTTTTAAGTGATGGCTTTATAATTTTTCTTAAGTTCAATTTCAATTATTTGAAATATTCACATTGAAATTATCGAATATAAATCAAAATGTTAAATATAATTTTTCTTTTTTATAACTAGCTTTAAAAAATATTGTATAAGTTTCCATCATGTGACAATCTGCACTTTATTAATATATAAACAGGCACGTAAAATAGAACATGCATGTTGGAGTAAAACACTTTCACTAATAGCAATCGATATAACTTAAATATTTTCATAGTGGTCGATAAGAAGTCGTTTCTGAGATGTTGCTAGTACATTGAAATATATTGCTGATGTTAATACATGGGAAAAATGTGCGTATAAAATTTACATATTCCTGTGTTAAATTAACACATAAAATATATGGGCTAACATATGAAAATCAGTAAATTTTACACCGACATTTTTTCCCGTGCAAAAAAAGTAATAAATCAGAAAAAAAATCATTCAATAAAATTTAATTTTGATCTTAAATGTAAGTAACAGAAGAAGAAATTTTCGAAATACTATGCTGAGGAAAATTTATTAGAAGTTGCTATTATATTTTATAATAACTTGGACATATGTCTCACGTTTGGTAACTGTGATCAATTATATTCCTTTTTTTAAAATGTATTTTATAAGTTTTCCTATATCACATTATAAGAAACATTATAAACACATAAATTTTACCAGTCGTTATAATAACGTGCAGATAATATTATTCATCCTTAATATTATTATTTAATTGTTAAACTTCCTTTATTATACAAGCTACATTTAATTAATACATATCTACTTAATGTTGAAACAATTAAACTAATTTTAGTTACATATTAATTTAGTCTGGTTTACGAACAGAAAAGCAGTATTTCTTCGAGGAAGATATGATGAGCCATGTAATATTGCATTTATAATGAAACTGAATGCAGTAGTACACAATTAATTCCTTTACCGAACCTATTGTGTTGTATGCTTCTTGAAACCAATATTGTCATTGTGCTTTACATTTATAAATAATAGTTATATATATTAAGTTTAATAATTATTTTAATAATTGTTGCATAAAATAAATTAATAATGTTAAATTAAAAATTATTTAAGCATTGTTTGTTTAAAGGAAATTTATCTACTTTTTATATGAATTTTTCTTTTGAAATTTACTTGACTTTGAAATATTATAAGATTTATTAAAGAAATGTTTAATTTAAATTATGTCTTTAAAATCACGGAAGATCATAACATATAGGAATTACGTTTGAAAGTTTGCCGAATATATTTTATTTAATAAATCTGTTTCATATTAAGTTTATTTACATAGTTAATTTCAACTTAGACGACGATTCTCGTACAAGGTAGCCACTGGAAGTAGTAAACGCCGGAAAACGTGGCTTGTGTCCAACATTTAATTAAACAAAATCATCGTATAACGGGCAAGCAAATTGAGGACGAACTAAAGATAATGCGCAAGCTTTGCATACAATTTCATAACATAGATTGAGGTAGCGAAAAGTTTGTATTATCTTGTTGTGCTATCGGTGTGTTAACATTTACATCCTTTCTAAAATTTAAATGACAACAATTTTCTATTATGCAAATTAATGACTACGAATTAATAAGTGAAATTTTTAAGCAAATAGCTTACACAATAATTAGTCGTTAATAATTCGTTATCAGTTTTGATTAGGTTACATAAAGGTTGATTTTTATTTAAATTATAATAAAATAAAAAATTAAAACATTTTAATATAAATATTTTCGCGTTAAGTTTGTAATGAGAATAGATTGCTTTCATTATAGAACCTCAGTGATTAAACAAAGTTTTCATTTAATCATAATCAATTTCTATGTTAACATTAAAAAGATAAACAGTGTTCTAATTTTCTCGTCAATGCAATATGTAACGTGTTACAATTTCATCCATAAAACACACCGTAATATTATTCATATAAATCTTTGAGAATATAATTTTGAAATTTTAAACATCTAAAATTATTTCACGGTTACTTAATCATATATTTAATAATTTGCAATTCAATTAAATTTAGAGGTTGAACTTATAATAATTTAATTTATATGATGTAGCTGTAGTTCACAATTAATTTACTTATTGCATTTTAATATAAAAGGGGCTTGTACATGAATAATTTTACTTCAGTTATATTGCGTAGTTTTTATTTTACTACTTTGACAAAGAAAATGATATTCTTTTTATCTAATAACAATTACATGTGTTATATGACGTGTGTTATGTTTATTTGTGAAGTAAAACCAATATTTCCAAGCGATGGTGCATAGTGGTGGGTGGTCAGGAGTACGATTGATAATTGTGAGCTAACAAGCTCAATTCCTTGAACCGTGCTTTTTAATACTCGTTTGAAATGCAATAACGCATTCTAAGGTATAATATAAATGAAGACACAATCCCCAAGTTATTATCAAATTTAGTAGCAACTGTTAATAAATTTCTCACAGTGTACATTTAGTTTTGTGACGCTATAACATCGACCAGTCATGTCACCGATGTAAAACAAATTGAAGGGCATGAAATATACATCGTTCTATAATTATTTCCTCGGGAAACTGATCGCGGCGTTAATAAAATTCAACGGACACGGTTGCACAAGATGATAAATACAAACGTCGATTCTTCGTCGTTTATGCAGCACTTTATTGAATTCCTGTGAGATTGTTTCAATGGGAATGAATAATTGCTTCATATTGAATCTGTATATCAACAACGCTGTACAAGTAAAAAGGTATTCGCGCAGCCAAAGCTGCCTTTAATGTAATGCTGCTCTCTTTTTCTGTCTTCCGTTCGTTCACTGTCAGATTTCTTTTTCTTTTTTTTTTTTTGCTTCTCTCGGCTGCGCTTCACCGGCGCAAAGCTGCTCGACATAATAGAATATCTCCGACTATTCTCGCAGGTCGTCTTCGTTTTCTGCCTTGCTTAGTGACGATGACGAGTTCTTCGGGTAATGGAATCGACGTGTAACCGTCGCGCAGCGGTTTACCACCAGTCTTTACCTTAAATACGTGGTGAAACGGGGAACGCTCGGGTGGAGGGGGCTAAATGGAAATTACGTTTGGCTGCCAGTGCGAGGATTATAATGTGTTCCTACGGAGGCTCCTTCGTCGAGGATTCCGCTCTTTTAAACGCCTTACGTCGAATGTGATTCCCGTCTTTTCATCCAGAAATAATCGCAATTGTTCCATCAGCGTTCCCACTTTATTCCCGGACACGGTGTTCGTTCAGACGCGAAAACAATATCGATCATTACAATTGTTACTTTTTACCGTCCGAAGGAAAGGTGAAGATGTGCCGTACGAACGTCATGTATTATTCAGCGAACGCGCATTTGTGACACGATACAATGAATAGGAATAATTGTAACGAGGCGAAATGTTTATTTCGCAGCCGCGAAGGGAATGCAAATTTACGGACGACGTTTAAATGGTATTAATTCAGATTTACGCGTGCAATTTTATTGCAAATTGTATTAAATGGGTTTACAAGCGCAACGGTGCTTGTTAGGTGTGTATTAAGAACAGGCGTGGAGTTAAATAAAAAGGTCTTAACAAACAATTCATTTTTTTTAATAACAGTTTCGAGGTGTTGGTTTTCTTTTCATGATGGATACTTTGATTTTCTTTGTTTCTGTTAAACATTACCTACATATATTTCTGTATGTATTAGCATATATAATAAGACACTTATTATTGTAACTCTTTAGAATTTTAACAATTCTTACTCAAAAATAAAATGGTGTTTACAGTAGTATAAAGCTGTGTAGCCCGGTATCTAAAATCGCTATTATTTAGTGGCTTTTATTACTGTATCTTTTCGGCATAATTAGAAAATCAATTTTCTTCCAAAGTAAATTGAAATAGTTATAATTCCTATGGAATGATATATAAGAGAAAGCATAAAGAGAAAATTATTACGAAATGATAAAAATTCATCTGATAAGATGTATATTTGTGATGAATTTCCAACGTAATTTTCAAAAAATGTATGTCCAACTATAATCTTGAACCGCAGTTTAATGCGAAGAATGCAGAATTTGCAACGAGCAGTTCCAAGTGACGCATTTGTCGTGTGGGATAATCTAGATGAGCGTGGCTTTCGTGTCCCATAGCGGCAAGTTTAAAGCCTTTATCCCATCGTTTAAACGTACAGTCTGCATCACGATCCCGGTGTAAGCCAAACCTTGATGATACGCACGCGTGTCTCTCTCTTTGATGTGCACAGTTAAAATGACCCAAACACACATCCCGCAGTGCGAAACTTTACGAAAAAGTCCTCCGGGTCCGATATCTCCTGCAAGCCCTCGCTTAAATCCGCGACTAATTCTCTTTCGTCCTTTTTATAATTCGCGAGATCACGCTGCGCGAATATTTCATTTTTTCCGCGAAGTTTAGCCGGTCGCTCGGACTTTTACATATTTCCTATTTATTGACCACAATTCTGATGATAAACTTCTTTATCGCTAATTTTGAGAAATGATACGTATGCGCGCCCAGTTATATGGATACATTATTTTATTACATTCACTGATACGGAAGGACCGAGCATCTGCTTGTTTTGCGAAATACAGTTTAATAACTGAACTGTTCGATGGTATGATTAATAATATGCATAGGATTATGCTGGTCGGGTATACGATTTTTGTTCATTTCAAACAAAAATAGAATCGGCGAACTAACATTAATGGAGATATAAGAAATTGAATTAATGTTAAAAGAGAGACCAAATTTAAAATTTAAATTTTCTTAATATCCTAGATCATTTGATAGTAATTGATTGATAATTCCTGACACGTGATCATATGTTTATTCTATAAAATAAATAACTTTTATTATTAAAATATAAATATAATCAAATAAAATCATTTAATTATTTCAAGAAGTATTTTGTAATAATAATTTATTAAGAATGAAATACCGACTATTTTAAAAATTAACCGATTTTACATATAAAATGCAAGTTGCATATTCATGTTTTCTTTACAATGTACCACGTAGGCAAAGTAATACTTCTAGACAAGTATTATGAACAATTCTATTTAAATAAATTTCAAAAACCATGTACATTTTATATAAAATTTGCAAATATATTTTTCATTATTAAAAGTTATGAATTTTATTTTATTATTTTTATTATTTTAATTTAACATATTAATGTTCACGTATTCTTGCATGTAAAAATGTAAATTTCTGACAGAAACTATTGAAAGAATTTTAAAATTTATGTTTTAATCTAAAAATTTAATATAATATTATATTCAATACTATTATTTTATGAAATAAAACACATTGACCATGTGTCGGTTATGTATATTGCGAATACAATTTTAAAATATGTATTATTCAAAGATATTGCATTTTTATTAAGATTTTTTTATAAGATAATGTAAATCAAGCAAATATTTCAATGAGCATGAAGTAATTTATATTAAATTATAAATAGTATTACAATTAAATAGAGTTTTATAGAATGATAAAATTGAAAACTGCCTACAATGCAGTACTTAATACCATGCACGAAATCTTAAATCTTTTCATAGTTAAAAATTTCTCTGCAGCAAATCTTGCACAGCAGTTTAGCTGTGAAATCTAGCGCAACAAATTCACGTACGAAATTCGCAATGAACTATACAAAATTAACTACTGCAAATAGGATACTCACTTGGAATTTTTATGCGAAAATCCCCAATGGGAAATTACAGTTTGCAGCAAAAAAATGTGAAAAAACTAGCATGGTTACTCTTTAACGGTTAAATTCAGTGAAAAATCTCACGTAAGTTTCACCTAAATTAATCGAGTGAAACCACAATTCGATAAAAACTCGAATCAATTACAACGTGTCAGAAATAATTAGCATCTATGTATCAATGAAAATAAACACAGAACTAAAATACACACAAAATTAATTTCCTCAGAGTTCAAGTATAATTAACGGCTGATGATAAACATTACAAAGTAATGATTTATTTTTTTTATTTATTTAGATTTAAAATTTGCTATATTATCATTATAGTATACGGTTAATAGTTTTTCATAATATTCATAATATTCTAATATTTTGCTTTAGTTATTTTGTAACATATTATTTTACATATTTATTATGTTATAATTTTCTATAATCATTAAATCATTCCATATTTAGTTACGTTGCTAATTTCATTTTCTGTTATGTTACCATGAAATTATAACGTTACAGTATCTATATTTTCATTTTTCTCTTCATTACTTTGCATTTTTGTGATAATCCACTTATGTGTATTCCACAGGTGTTTTCATGCACTTTTGTGGCTATTTATTTAATAACTTTTTTACACTAGTACTCGATTACAAATTAACTAGTTCCGCAAGAAATTAATATGTTAAGAGTGTGATTTTATGACAATTAAATTTACAATTAAATTACTTTAAATAAGACAGTTAATGAAATTTAATATTTTAAACTAATTGTACTGATGTGATAAAATGATGGTAACATTTTTAATCTCAATATTAGAACAGTCAGCCAATGACAAGCTAATGGCAAAATGTTCCGAAGCAGTGCAAACAGTATTTAAACGATATTTTACCAAATTTGCTACGACTTCTGTGTATCCTTATATTGTGATATTTTAGTTAATTGAAAAATGATGAAAAATGCATCGAAGTTAAAAACTATTAAATGCATAATTTCATACAATCACTGAATATTGGACCAAGAAACTAGAACAAACATGCACAATAAAACTGCCTCGATATAACATAGATTTTTGAACGAAGTAATCTAGAATTCTTTGTCTCGCAGTGCAAATATAAAAAATTCATCAGAAGAAATTGATATAATTCATTGAAGGCAAACAATGAACGTTCGTTCGCATTTCGAATTCAATCTGTATTTGGTCTGCAAGCGCTCGTGGTTCGAATCATATACGTTTATATTGGCAGATTCGAGTTAGGTGACAAAGCGAAAATTACTCGTCGATGTAGCCGATGGGTTGCGTTCAGACCGGGTACTATGATGTACGAGTGACACTCAAAATTGCTTCCCCCGGATAATATGCTTTTGCGAAATTAGTTACGAGCTCGCAAATATATAACTATATAAGCATCGCGGCGACTCGCCGAGCGTCGTTATGGAGCCGTAAGGATTGTCGTCGCGTCGCGGACCGAAATTAATCTCCGACTATTAAGTTTATCTGGGGTGCAGCCCGAATCCATCTTATGCGAGCGGCAGTCGGAGCCCGCTGAGCGCTGGCCAACTTCCCCGAGGCGATGGAGAGCTTCGCGGCACCGCACTTCAGCGAGACCGAGACTCAGACTTTGCAGCAATTAGGGTGCTAACGAGCACGAGGGTGCGTCCATTCTTTATCTCTATCGTAGATCCGTAGCCTTGGACTCTTGGCTATTGCCCCCTCCTTATTTCTGTACTTACACGGAGACGCAGCCTAGTTTATTATTCAAAATCATCCGTTAACGATGTCGATTCGTTTCTACTTTTTTTTTTTATTCATTAACATAGTTGTTGAAGTTTATATGGAACTTTGTATACATTACAATTATATATAATATCGAATATTCCGTTGAAAATAATAAATTATTAAATTGGCTAGAATGTTCGAATTGTTCATGAATAATTCGAGTAATTTGGTTACTCGAGCGAGTCGAATATATTCGAATATTTCGAACATTGAAATTATTCAAAGTATAAGTAGGAATTATTGGAATTATAGTCCGTCGACAATTATTGTTTGAAAGTAGACAATAGTTATTAAGATGCTGATACGTTCTACTTAAGAAAGTTCTGACTTAAGATGGTAATATGTTAATGTTTTTCAAGTATACACTGAGAGAAAAATTTGTGTAAAAATTGTAATCCTTTTTTTGTAATTTGAGGACATCCCGAGGCGAAATTTTTAATGCTCCATCGATGCTCATAGCGCTTATTTCTATGTTATTTGATACGAAAATTGTTTTATTTATACTCATTTAAACCTCAAGTGTCCTCACTGAGATAAAGTTAAAAATTAAAAGTTCTCATTTTGAACTCCAAAAGCCTACATTATTTTCTGTTGACCTATTATTTATCT
>JABFPN010003328.1:0-18515 GCA_022817305.1 Leptoteleia sp. ZL-2020
AAATTCGTGGAATAAACTGCGAAATAAAGTAGGACGTCTTAAGGGGCCGGTCCCGGTCCACGAATCCATTCGTTCCGAATTGTTCCTCCGTGAAATTGCGATCCGCGCGCCCCCTGCCCGAGCGGATCTTTACTACGCACTAATTTGGCGTTTCAAGTGTCGCTCTTAACGTACTTTATGGCGCGCTGCAACGAGCTCGTATCGAGCAGAAGATTATGAAACTTAAATTGTAATAAATATCTATAATTATGGTATAGAAAATGGCTGGAGAGACTATTTACTGGCCCAGGTCTGGTCCAGTAGTGTCAGCCATATTTTGAGAAATATATTTGTGACATACTAGGTTATATAAGCGTGCCAAAATTGATCAAAATTTGCACTACTAATGGCGAAGAATATTTTTGGTACATTCTGAAAATATTCTAAATGTACCAAAGGAATGTTCTAAAGTCTGAATATTTCTGGTGTATTCTTTGGTGATTTTTGTTTTTTTTTAGTATTCCAGAATTGTACCATATTTCTGGAGTCAGACATAGGAATATTTTTGGAATATTTTGGAATATTTCTTGCTATTAAGGCGAGTCAGTACTTTTGCTGGGGTAAAAAAAGTGTTCCCAAAGTTACTGACAGTAATGCGTTGGTGAGACAGAGATATAAGGTTCAATAAGCTAGAAGAAGATGTACAATACTAGCAATGAATTTTGGAACATAACCTATGCCATTAGTTAAATAGAGTAATGGTTTCTTCGACGTTTGTCGACGAATGAGAATAATTTTATCGCACTATATTAAATTGTTTTATATTTTCCATAATAATTATACCTCAATTCAGTTCGCTTATTTTCTTCGTTTGCTTTCATTCCGATTCGGTGGAAATCCGGAAAATACTACATTTCTTTTGTTTACAAGCGATAATTTGTTCCAATAACAATAGAAGTGACTAGTTTCATTGTTCTGATGATTCTGCCATTCGAACTTCATTCGGGTCGCACGAACGGCCGATAAAAATTTATCCGCGCCCGTATACGGTTCCATTTGTAACAACTCCGAGAGCTCATTGTCGCACTTCCATTACCGGGCATAAAATGCATATTTTACGACCCCAGTCGTACCGCATATTTCCGAACAATATCAAAAGCGCGCGGCGATCCCTTTTTAAATATCACGTAAATTATCTTCTTTTCCTGTAAATAAATTTCACCCACTCGCAATAGTGTTGGACAACAATTCGTACAAATAATCCATGTCCATAACTCGTTTTTGAATTGTAACTTCTTATACGGAGGGTAATTGTACTTGGAGCCAACTTCAGGCGTTGTGAAATGTCCAATAAGAATGAGAGACAAAAATTAGACAATTTTTTTTACATTTAGTAATTGTAAAAACGACGGAATAAACCAAGTAAAAATTTATATATGGTCCATATAAGTTCCAAATCTGTTGCATGTTTCATATCTATTCCATATATGCCCAATATATGTTGCATGTCTGTGTCATGTTTCACATCTATTCAATACATGCCACATATACTTCGCATATGTGTCCCATACATGTCCCATGTATTCCGCATATTTGTCCCATACATGTCCCATGTATTCCGCATATATGTCCCATACATGTTCCATGTATTCCGCATATATGTCCCATACATGTCCCTTGTATTCCACATATATGTCCCATACATGCCCCACATATTCCGCATATATGTCTCATACATGTCTGTTCTATGTGTATCCCATATATGTCGCAAATATGCCTTTTTAAATACACTATATTTTAATATAATCACCAATATTATTATTATTATTATTATTATTATTATTATTATTGTTATTATTATTATTATTATATTAAATTAAATTGAACAAGCGCCATCTACAGTTGCCGCGGGACATTTCAATAACTCTCAAGGTCATTCATAAAACATCGCGCCACAATCCCGGCCGTGCCATAATTTAGACGGGCGCGCTCGTAGTTAGCATAAAAAATGCGGGATAGAGGGCGCGCCACCTATCGGCAAACTTCGGGCAGAATGTAAACTCGCGGCTCCTCGTGTGCGCGCGTGTGTATATAAGCAGCGAACAAAAATATATCACCGTGCATCGCCCGTGCCGCGGGATAACCTCGACGGGCGCTAGCCCGAGTATTTCCATGTATCACTGGATTACTATACCGCGCGGCGTCCATAGCAATGAGAATCGCGGAATATGTAACATAAAGAAGCGCCCCCTATATTAGCCGGCGCGTGACGCGTTGCCATAAATTGCGATCATTATCCGCAGAAAAATGATCGCCCTGCAACATTTTCCCCCGCGAAAGTGGGGGGGGGGGTCGGTTTGAGGATGACTCGTCGGGTATCTCGCGGTTTTATTATTATTAAAGTGGTCGTTTGTACAAAATAAAAACAATAATAAACATTATTGTTTTTATTTATCGCGGTTCTTATTATTTATATTATTATTTATTGTTATTGTTTATTGTTATTATTATTATTTATTGTTCTTGTTATTGTTATTATTATTGTTATTGTTTTGATTTTGCTAATTTGCCCTTTCGCATATTTACAAACAATGTTTGTTTACATTCATCTTTTAGAGCCACAAAATAAAATATCGCGTTGGAATTAAGTAAAATATTGAAAAAGAAAATAAATAAATATATATATATATATGTCTATATATATTCACGAATCATAAAACGTACGCACAAGAAAATGATCCTCGGTCGAATCTAAAGATTCCCCAACGTAAAGGTCCATTCTGGCGTTCCCTCTAAATTTTTTACAGTTGCGCCTCTGGTGGATTAAATTGCAAGCGCTTCTTTTTACAAGCGCCAGGCCGAACTTCTTAGCGCAACGCCCCGACAAAAAGCTTGTTTGCTCGTTCGTTTACGAGGACATTATTAACGGGCCATTTGGGACACGTCTTTTGCTACAACGCACAAAGAACGTCCCGTCGATTGAGCCGCGTTTTCTGGATCAAAGGTCGCGCGCTCTATCCCTCTATATCTCTCTCTCTCTCGCACTCACTCTCGGCAAATTGCGCCACGAGGGGGAGGCAGCTGTGTCAAAAAAATGTGTCACGCCGGGAGAGACAAAGCGGGCACGCGTATAATGTCCTTTGAAGACGCGGATTCGTCTGATTTATTCGCCGCATTAAACGCCGCCCGGGCTGCAGTTGGCCGGAACCAAGATGACGTTACAATGGCCCCGGTTCCGCTATTTAACTGGCCCCGGATCCGAATAAATAGCACCGAAAACATTAAGTTGCGTTATGCAACCAGGGTAATAAATAGTGCGGCGTCTTCCGTAAATCGCGGCAACCACGTCAACTCCCCTCTCCTACTTTTTCCTTCTTAACCTCAAAATTTGGAACATTTTATTCGTTATTCATTTTTCTATCGCGACGATTATTATTTTTATAGTATTTTTGAAGTTTAACTTCTTACGGGAGGGTAATTAAACAACCCAGGTACAAATTTATATATGTTCCATATATGTCCCATAAACGTTCGATTTCTGTTTCACATCTGTTCTATTTCTGTTCCATACATGCTCTATATCTGTTCCTCGTATGGTCCATGTGTTCCATATCTTTCCTATATACATTCCGTATCTGTTCTATATGTGCCCAATACAATTCGCCATATATGTTCCACATCTGTTCCATTTCTGTTCCATATATGCTTTACATCTGTTCCACGTATGGTCCATGTGTTCCATATCTTTCCCATATACGTTCCGTATCTGTTTCATATGCGACCCATATAAGTCGCCATATATGTTCCAGATCTGTTCCATTTCTCTTCCATGTATGGTCTATATCTGTTCCACACATGTTCCATGTGTTCCATATCTTTCTCATATACGTTCCGTATCTGTTCCTTATGTGCTCCACATATGTTCCACGTTTGCACAATATATGCCGCCATATACTTTCCATATCTGACCCATACACGTACCATATTTGTTCCACATATGTCCCATATAGGTCACATATATGCGATATATATTTCGCCATATCTAAAGTAGATATACTTCTCCCGCGTGGTCCAAAGAGCACGCACAACGTTTTGTTTGAAATTCGACCCAGTTTTCACCTTTAAACCGTTCATTCCATAAAACACCGTCGGTCGAGTCCAAATTATGAATTCAAATTTCCCGCCAAAGCATTATGCATTAATTTTTGCCCGCTTTAAACTCGAAATTGAATAAATCCGGCAAACAGAACAGTCGTTAGCGTTGCTTACAATGTTATAGGAGACGGCTGTCCAATATTTAATCAACATTTAATCTATTTATTCCAATTTATTATTGTTTTCCCGCCAAAAATGCGCCCCGCGTTATGACGGCGGCGTTTTATTAGACGCATCAACCCGGAATATTCGATGCCGGGGTATAATTATTCCGCGGGAATAAACCACGCGGAATAATAATGCTGATTGCGGGAAGAATATATTTCGGGCATTCGAAATTAGCGCGTATCGCGCGGCATGATTTCGTCGGGGCGGCCATTTTTGGCGTGGCGCGCGTTTTGAATAATCAAGCGCAATTATGACGCCAATTTGCCGGGCCAAAAAATGCATCCCGCGATGATTCAAAAGTTTATTACGCTGCACGCGAAACATGTGACGCATTGCCTTCTTTTTTCTTTTTTTTTCTTTTTTAATATATTTCGGTACGCATCGACGAATGCGGTGTAACATTTCGAATATATAATAACATCGCTGAATAGTTCCATTTAAATCAATAGATGGCAGCATTGAAATTTCAGAGATAAATACCAAACGGTGCACAATTTGAAATATAATTGAATTGTTGTTATTGTTATTATTATAATATTGTCGGGGAGGGGGGGAAGCTGCACTGTTACTCGTTAATTGTAACACCTGAATGCGCGTACGAGCATCACACTCTATATACCGAGGGAAAATAATTCAAACAATGAAACTACAATCGTTCTTTAATAAATTAAAAATTTTTACCCGAGAGAAATAATTGTAATCGAATAAAATAACGTTTGAATATTAATTTCACAAATTGCTTCTTATATTTTTGTAAAATATATTAATTTTACCCTAGTAAAAATTAAACATATATGGTCATATATGGATTAAGAAAAACATATATGTTCATATATGGATTACGAAAAAAACATATATAGTCATATATGGATTAAGAAAAAACATATATGTTCATATATGGATCATATAGGATAAAGAAAAATTTTTTTTTCGTAATCCATATATGAACATATATGTTTTTTCTTAATCCATATACGAACATGTATGTTTTTTTTCGTAATCCATATATGACCATATATGTTTGATTTTTACTAGGGTAATATTAAATTATTTACCAAAAATATTACCGGTCTGCTAAATTAACGGTCTTTTTGATTTAAAAATAACGACTGAATAATAATAAATAAAAAAAGGGCATTTCTGCGTGAAAAGATGAAAAAGGGATCTAATTTTCAGCAGATATAATAACATTTGCACCATTTTCCAAGTTCTGTACAATCTCAAAAAAAAAGAAAAAAAAAGAAAAGAGAGAGAAAAAGAGAGAATACGACAGCCCTTATTCTTTTGTGGAACACCTGCACGACTGGCAGCGCCACCTTTGCTCGGCGTCACCTGAAAAAACCTCCCTTTCACTCGCATAAAGAGACACAATCGGGACCTCATTAAATCGCATCTTTGCGCGGCGCTTTTTTTTGCTTCTTCTTCCGCGGCGGCGCCCCCTCACGGCGGCGCTTTCAATGTGAACTTGGCGCGAAGGCGCCGCGCAACTTATAATGCCGTCAACTCAATGCGAATGTTACGGCGTCGCGCGGCGCGGATTATGCAAGCCCGCCGTCAATGGGCAACATTGCGCGACAATCGCCGGTTCAAACACTACGAAAATCCGATTGCCCGGCGAGTAGGTGGCGCCACCAGTTACCGAAACGGACTGAAAGTCAAGTGGAACGGAATTTAAAGGACGGAACGCGAAACAGGGAGATTCTATGGGTAGAAATCAAGATATATGTGGCATATATGTCGCATTTATGGGACATATATGTGACATATATGATATGATCGCATAAGTGTTCCATATATGGGATATATATGTGACAATTGTGGGTGTACATGCGACATATATGTTACACCATGTAAAAAGTAACTTACATGGCGACATATATGAGGCATATATGTGACATATAAGAGGGTATGTGCAACATATATGGGCGCATATGAGATATATATGTTACACCATGCAAAAATCTATATATATGAGCGTATATGAGATATATATATATTATATCATCTACAAATCAACATGTCGACATATATAGGCCATATATATGACATATATGAGAGTATATGCAAGTTATACGGGCGTATATGAGATATATATGTTATAACATGTAAAAATCAACATATATGGGCGTATATAAGATATATATATCATATCATCTAAAAATCAACATATATGTCGACATATATGGGCCATATATGTGACATATGGGCCATATATGTGACATATGGGCCATATATGTGACATATATGAGAATATATGCAATTTATATGGGCGTACATGACATACATGTTACACCATCTAAAAAGCAACATATATGTCGCCACATATGTGGCATATATGTGGCATATATGTGACATGTATGGGCATTTATGAGATACATATGTTATACCATGTGAAAATTAACATATATGGGCGTATATCTGATATATATGTTACACCATGTAAAAACCAACATATATGTCGACATATATAGGGCATATATGTGACATATATGAGAGTATATGTAACTTATATGGGCGTGAATGCAACATATATGTTGATTTTTCATGGACACGTTGTAAATGAAAATGAACGAGCAGATGCGCGTAACTGATTTTGCGGGAAACCTTTTAACGCGTCAAAAATCGCGTTCAACGGATTATGCCGTTAAAGCCGGTCATTAATTACGTATTTTGTTATTTCGTAATGAGCGTTGTTTCGTCACCGTGAAGTTAATCATGTAACGGTCATATTTTCCGGATGCTTATATTAAAATGACATTCTCGTTACGTTTACCAAATTTTCTCTCTCCTCTTTTTTTTTTTTTTTTTTTTTTTTTTTTTTTTTTTGTTTTTATTTATTCAATCCCGCGGCAGAAATATTCGCGCCACATTTCGCAAACGCCCGCCAGTTTTGGTGTTTAACGTTACATTATTCGTGAGAAAATTCATTCTTTTAAAAATAACGTTATTATCACTTTTACAATCATTGCGTATTACATTCTTATTCGCCGAATGAGATTTCGACGAAGAAATTGAAATCATGTTATTTTATGAAATTTTCGAGTTAATTTATTTGTTTATTATTTTTGTTAATTTTTCAGAGAGAGCTTTTCATCGAGAAGAACAATCGACAGACGAAACAATGGATTTATCTTAATAATTTCGCGAAAAAGTCGAGTAATTAACTAATGACCTAGTTTTATTAAATTGATGATTTATTTTTAAAAACGCCTCGTGATTTTTTTTCTTTTATTAATATTACTTTTTTAAAAAAAGTAAAGAATTAATTCAATGTTTTGAATAATTCATGTTTTAATGACAAATATTTTTCATTGATATAATTCAACTTTTTTTTAAGGGGGGGGGGGATTTAAAATCGTTAATAACAAGTGACAAGGTGAGTCTAATTTAACACGATTACAATATCTATTCAGCCTCGCATCTGCTGTTTTAGAAACTTTACTATAAATCGTACGTTAAAACTCGCGAAATTCAACAGCAAAGTTTTCTTTACAAAAAGCAAACCGAAAACTAAATCTTTATTTACTTTTGATTTATGGATTTGAAGAATGAAATAATTTTAAAATCAAAACAGCGTCTGTATATTTACAAATATTGTTTATTAACAATGTTTGTAAATAAACAGTGCTTGTAAATAAACAGTGTTTGTAAACATACAATGTTTGTAAATACGCAATGTTTGTAAATAAATAATGTTTGTAAATATCCGGAAGGAAAACAAAAGCTAATTGTTTGCATTTTGCGTATCATAAAAATGGAATTAAATGTAAAATGAAAGCAAATCTTGTTTACGTTCTCGTGTTATAAAAACGATTCATTTTTCAATCCCACGATTTATTTGCATAAAATTTTATTCACATTATATAAATTGAAAGACGAGTGCAGAAATCCATTCCGCTCATCTGCTTTTACTTTTATGCTCTTTTTTATTCATAGCTGCTTTCTTTTTCAGGGTTAAAAATTTCATTCCCCCCCCCCCGTACCCACCCCTTTCTATCTCGTACACTTTTAAAAATGCCCCGTCCATTGCACGTACTTGATGATGAGAAAAAGAATTAATATCGGATAATATGGCCGAGGCTTACATATATATTTTTTTTTCCACGAAAGTCGGACAGCGTATCTTTCATTAACTACGAACTCATCAGCATCGGAGTAATTTGTAATGCCAAAAGAGTCGATATCTAACGAGAATGAATCGACGTTAACCAGTCGGTTTTTGGTGCACGAATAGACCACTCAAGCTCGGATATATATATTTTTTACCTTCAAATTTCCTTCCCTTTTACACGACTGTGAAAATAAAAAGAACTGATGATAACAAAAAAAGTAAAAAAAAAAAAAAAAAAAGAAAAAAAAGCGAGAAATCGCGGGCACTCCCGAACACACTGAACTGCATTACTTTACGTGGCTTGGCACATTAACTCTATTTGTATTATCCTCCATGATTTGAATGTAACACGTAGGCTAGAACTAGCATTTGGTGCGACGGCAAAGCCACGTCAAACTGTTGAATAATTAATTCACCCGGGGGCACCCCACCCCCCCCTCCTTCCCTGTCTCTCTTTACGCAGAAACTCCGCTATGGCTGTTACTACAAATAGCGCCCATCAAAAACGAACGGGACCTGGTGGTTTTGTTCCTGTTGACATTTCGCGACATCACCGCACTGAAGCAGCCCATCGAGACGGACGACAGCAAGGGCGGCCTCTCGAAATTCGCCAAACTCGCCAGATCGGTCACCAGATCGAGATCGGTCCTCGTCTCCCAGTTCAGCTCCCATCTACCAGCACTCAAGGACTCGGCCATCCCGGTCGCCACAAAGCAATCCCACCTAGGTCATGTAAGTTGAACACCAACGACGACGTTTTCATCGATTTTGCCCGCGCCGACTGCAAAACTCGCAAAAGCCTCTCCTTTTACAATCCACAGGCGCGCTCTCCGACGTTTCGGACTGCTAATTTTTTCTTCTTTGTTTTTCTTCTTTTTCTTATTTTTTTTCTTCTTCTTTTTCTTCTTTTTTTTTCTTTTTTTCTTCTTTGTTTTTGTTACGTTTTTTTGCTTTTTGCTTCAAATGAAACGCTTTCAAAGCACAAAGGATAAACAGTGGTTGCTTTTGTTTTGTACTTACGTCCATTCTTATGTCCTTTGGATGTATATAAACGATGTTATTGTTTTTGTTTCGTTAATTTTGATCTTTTAAATGTTGTGGAAATATTCTAGGATAATAGATTTTAGTTCGTCGATAATACACTGAGAGAAATAGTATAGTAATCCTGGATTCTATGTGTTCCTGTATGAAATAAAGCTTGACAATGTGAGAAGAGGTACTAGAGGTCTGATAATTAGTAGTTGAAAAAGTGGTAACGTTTACCAGACTGTCTGGCAAAGTTCTTAACATTGGAGCATAGAGTCTCAGAATGCCAGAAAGTATGGTAGCTCTTATTATTTTATTTTTCTCAGTGTAGATAGAAAAATGAAACGTATATGGTTCATGTATGTTTTAATCATTTCATATATGGTCTTATATGATGTTTGTTAATCCATACATGGTTGTATATGGCAATAATTGATGTAACACTCTAGTCATATATAGTTTCAATAATTTCGACGATATATGATAGTATATGGCATTATATAAATGAAGAAAAAAATGGTTGAAAATACAAAACAAAAACAAGTAAATAAACAAGTTTGTTTAAATTCTGTATCTTGAAAACGTCTCATTTTTCAGTGCCGTTTAATATTTTGAGTCGTATGTGTTATTATTTTGTTAAAAATAAATTGGATTATAATTGAATAACAATTAATCGTTAATATTTTGCACGCTTGGGATGTACCCATGTGGAAATTGACACAAAATAATGAAATTGACGGTCGAGTACTGGGGCACAGTATCAGTACATTTTTTTTCATAGGTACTTTGGTATGTTGTACCATAATTTTTACTGTGCCATCACGGTAATTTTTCCTATTTTGTACAAACAACTTCACTTTAAACTTCCAGCAAAGTAATTCCTATTTTTTTCTCAGTGCATAATACTGATCTTTCTACATGGGTACTTGTGCCATAAAGAACTTTGATAATACTAGTTCTAAATTTGCCTACAATAGATTTCTGCTTCAACGAGCTTATTTCGCATATCCAAATAAAATTAAATAAATCATACCAGTTACTATAATGAAATTAACGTTAATAATTGAAAAGTGAGGGAAACATCAGATGTGACTGTATCCCAAGTAAAAATGTTGTCCAATTACTGGTAAAAAGAAACAAGACTGATAAGATAAACTGTTTGCAGATCAAGGGCTTTGAATGGAAAACTCGACAGGGGCTGGTAAGGAACGTTACGCTGTGCATTAAAAAGGCGCTAACTAGTAGTACTTATCAGACGCTAGCTATAATAAACTGCCAACAAAAAATATTTTTTTCTGAAATCAATTTGTGATTTTTTATACACGTAGAATTTCTGATCTATGAGAGAACAATTTGTACGAGAATTATAATAAAATTGCGCCAAACTGAGTAATTGAACTCTGCCCTCTGCTGTGCTTAACTGCGCCCTTGACCACTGCTGTATTGATGCTTTACACATTGCCTTCAAATTTTAGGTTGATTAACAAACGAAATGGAACTGAAAAGCGAAACGTTTTTAAAATTGAGCCCATTAAAAGGTTGAAGGTCAATTTTTTTTTTCTTTTATTTACATCTAAATGACTTAAGAATGGTTGTAAATACAAAACAAAGACTAAGTTTGTTTATAGTTTGTACTTTGAGAACGTTACATTTTTCAGTACCATAAAATCTGAATCTTGTATTTACCAACTAACCATAATTTTATAATTTTAATTAATTAATTTTATTAATCTTAATGTTATATTAATTCCGAGTTATAACATTCTGGAAGAAATATATTCGTTGGGGGAAAAAAGTTGACTCAATTTAATACGAAGAATGATTTGTATGTTGGATTAGAAAACGTTTTCCAGAAAAGATCCAAATAAACTCAAAGCTCACTTAAATTCCGTTTAAAGTGTGCGGCCACTCCGTGGCGCAGCATTCCTCTGATTTAAATTGTTAAAATTACAATTCCATTCCTTTATTCAGAGAAAAGCCGAAAAAAATCTCAACCAATAGAAAAACATTCGCGGAAGCGGTTAATTTAAAATTTTATTTTAATTTAAGTATAAAAATGTCAAACAACTAATAGCATTAAAGTTGTATTATTTTTTCAAATATTGGAGGTAATCAGATGTCATTTAGCAAAGATGCGTTACGACTTAGTTTGACTAAAGTAGCTTGACATTTACGTGGTCCATCATCAGTACATATTCGAACATGTCTGTCAAGATTACCTGTCAAGATTATAAAACTCACAATATTTACATTTATAAGGTTTTCCTCCAGTACGTATTCAAACATATATTTTAAGACTTCCTTTCTCCATGAAATTATTTCCAAAGTAAGAGCAATTACTAAGGTTTTTCTCCAGTATTGGTTCGTACTTTTGAAGGTTTTCTTTTCCACTGAAACCATTTCCAGAATAATTCCATTTGTAAAGTTTTTCCTCCAGTATGCATGTAAACATGTTTGTCAAAATGACCTTTCTGAGCGAAACTATTCGCACAATAATTACATTTATACGGTTTTTCTCCAGTATGTGTGCGAACATGTTCATCATGGTGAACCTTCTGAGTGGAATGTTTCCCACAATAAATACATACATACCGTTTTTCTCCAGTACGTATGCGAACGTGTCCGTTAACTTGACCTTTCCAAGAAAATGTCTCCCCACGATACTTGCACTTCTAAGGCCTTTCTCCAGTACGCCTCCGAACATGTCCGTCAAGATTGACTTTCTAAAGAGAAGCTATGTCCACAGTAATCGCATTTCTAAGGTTTTTCTCCAGTGTGTATTTGAATACGCTTTTTAAGACTTCCTTGCTCGGTGAAACAACTTGCATAATATGTGCATTTCTAAGGTTTTTCTCCAGTATGCCACTCGAATATGTATTCTAAGGTATCCTTTTTCAGTGAAACCATTTCCACAATAATTACATTTCTATGGTATTTCTTTAACTTGTTACTGGATGCGTTTATTTATTAGCAGTTTCTTTTTAGATACTTTTAAAAAGTTCAAAAACAATGTTTTTTTTATATGTTCATATGTTTTGTATAAAACAAAGTTTGCACTTTAAAAACGTTTTATTTTTGAGTACCATAAAAATCAGTAAATTTAGTACCAACACCTTTTCCCATGTAATTGCAACAAAAGTTACTATATGACTATTATTTATAGCAGAAATACTTACTTTTCCAATATATCCTTTTCTAGTATAATGAAATTCATTTTCAAAAAAAAATTCCAAACTTCTGTCAGACGTTTCAATTAATTCTTACTCATTTCTTCGACTCTAACTACTGTTTTCAATGCCAGTTGAGCAGAAAGGAAAAAGTCAGAAACTTGCTCACCTTTTTCGCAGATAAAAACTGCACCCAAACTTGAAAAAAAAGCAGAGCTATAATTTATTCAAGACGACTCTATCTTTGAAAGTAATTATTTTACTCGTATGTTCTAACAACTCAAATCCTTCTAAAATTCACCGTTTCTTCTTTGTCGCTCATTTCCATATTATAAATATGTCTCAGTCATCATTGAAATTTCCATCTTCCAGATAAAACCGTTTAATTCCTCAGTTCCACGATTATCTTCGGTTACTAACCGCAAAAATTAAACGAATTTCGTTAGATCGAATCGTGACAATTGTTTACATCGCAATTCCGCTGATTAAATCAATTACTCAGACTGATAAGTTCCGCATATATTTATATCGCAAGACAAACGAGCCGAATGATAAAACTGATGATGCGGATTGCAGAATTTACGATCCGCTTTATAAAGCATCGCTATCCGAGCCGGTTGAAATATATTTTGCAAGCTTCTTAAAACTACAACATTCCCTCCAATTCATAAATTCCGGTCAATTTTTTCTTTTTTTGCAATTTATATTTTATTTTATTGTAGATATAAATCAAAACGCGACCGTCCGTGCACTTTTATGCGGGATCCCGCGAGTAAAATGAAAAAGGCAACGTCAATGGAGGAGGGGTATGCATTTTTATACAAATGCGCCTTTTCCTCGGTACAATGTCGTTTAAAAGTTCACGGATACGACGGCGCTGCTGAACAAAATTGATGGTTTTTTGGCGCGGCGATACGTCAACGAGATACGGACGCGGGGGAAAAATTTTTTCGAAAAGCTTTCTCTGCGCGACGCAATTTATTTGGATCTTGACGTTTTGCTTAATACTGCATATCAAAATAATCTTCGTTAACGCATAAGGGACCAAAATAATAACAATACACGTAGAAAAAAAGTTGGAACAAGGATTACTGTACTGTACAGTATATAACGTTAATAAGAAACACTTTGTTGTTCTATTTTAAAACAGGTGCAAGGTCAAATAAAAAATGCTAGAAATTGATTATATTTCTGGAAAATGTTAATTTAGTATTCGTCTTTAATTTGAAGAAATTTAAAGAAACTGAACTGGCTGGAAGCCGAGATGTTTTTATTTCAATTTATATCTACACGGAGAGAAAAGTTTAATAAAATTTCCTGACATTCTTAGTAAACTGGTTATATATTGGCAAAACTTTAAAAATTACTATTTTAGTTAGTAAAACGTATCAATTTGTTGAAAATGATTCTTAGAAAGCTGACACTTTTTACTAACTTAGGATAGTAATTTTTCAGTTCTTGCAAGTATATGACCAGTTTACCAATAATGTCAGTAATTTTTATTAATCTTTTCTCTCCGTGTAATTGTATGCAAAGTGTGGAACACTTTTTACATGTGAAAATCAGCATATATATTGTATATATGTCATATATATGATTTGCACTGCATAAATGTGACGATATATATGTGGCATATATGGGACATATACGATTTGCACTGCATAAATGACCCCATAAATATGACAACATATATCTGACGTATACAGAGCATATAATAATACATATATATGACGTATATGGACCAAATTATAATGATTTACAAAATAATTTTACATCAGCGTTGTTATAAAGTCCAGTAATTTTTGTTCCAACTATAATCTACGTGCACATACTTAATTTTCGTTCCATTTACCCGATTTTTATTTAAAATAATTATAACATGATGAATTCAACCAGAATTCCAGTTATCACGAGAATGATAGCGCAGTCATGTGACATTTATATTACACGAAGCAAAAATGAAAAGTCATTTGTTCTTTGCATTTCGCTTTCCTTCGGTTTTCAAATTAACATTGTGTATTTGCGGTGAAATGATGATGAGAAATCAATGAAACTTTTTCTCATTACAGTTTAACCCGTTTGAGGTATATCTAGATTCTTTTCAGAATATTTTGTCGCCGTTAATAAAGCGGTTACTACAGATGGAAATAAAAATAGTTTACTACAGATGGAAAGTTTTATGAAGAAATAAAAAAACTTGTATATTGTGCTAGGTAAAATCATGCTTATGAGATTTTTCTCCCAGAAGTCATTACAATTTAATGTTGTTTTCAAATTTGTAAACAAATTTTTCCAGTTACTATCAAAATGTTAAATTAAAGTAAAGTTTTAATTAAGAATCTAGCAAGTAACTTTATATGAAAATTAATTAATGATTTGAAATTGTAAATTCTGCAATTAGCTAACTGTATTAAGCAACCCTAGTAAAATAGGCTAGAACACTATATCGCCATATATCGGCCATGTATATCCATATATGGCCACATGAGAATTAAGTAAGATCATATATATCCATAAATGAATTTCTTTTATCACGCTAGTTTATTATTTAACTCAAATAATCTGTCATTGATTTTATTTACGTCAGTAGATTTTATAATATTTTTTACTATTATAATATAAAGAAAGAAATGCATAAATACAATGATAATTGAGAATAATGAATACAAGATGCCAAGCAGTTATTTATTCCGAAAATTAAAATAACGAATTTATTGGCGTATAAAGGTTTTGGCAAAGAAATAAAAAAAAATAAAAATAAAATAGAATATTCGTTAAATAAGAAAGATATATTACACTAACATATTTATTGCCCGTAACAATGTTAGTTCAATGGCAATATATTTTCATAACATGCAACACGATAAATTGAAGTCTACATCATTGGTCAATATTTTATATTTACGGAAAAGCGCTTTTTATGCTTCAAAAGGTTGAACACATTTGAAAGAAGTGTCTGAAATATTCCGCCTTGTACATAGTTGTATACACTTGTGATAACTTTAAAAGTGCTTGAATAAAAATTTCCGTATGCTTAGTAATTTCTTTTGAATTAAATTATACATTGTGGGTATTTTTGAGAAAAAAAAATCTTCCACGATATTGATGTTAGACATTGTAAAATGCTAAACTCGACATAAAAAATTGATATGGAAAATTAATGTAACAAATTGCAAATGATACTATCTATTAGCAATAAAAAAATATGTATTTCATAAATGGTTCTCATAATATAATTACTTTAATCTAAAAATGTAAATATTATTAACTTTTAATAGAAAGAGAAAAAAGTTTCATTAAAGATTGTCACACTTTATAATAATGTTGCCATAATTATAAATCATTGATTGGTAATTATAATCTTACTTAATAAATAATTATCAGAAGTCACTTTTACTGGCAAAAATTTAGTCTGCATTATAATAAAGAATTAGTATATTACTTATTGAGGAAAAAACAATGGTTTTAAATTGGCAACTCTAACCAAAGGCAAAGCACTTGTAAAGAGCTTTCACTTAAAATAAAGCTTTGTATAAAGTGAAATAAAAAATATATACAATTATAAATGTATAATTGCAAAACAAAAAGTCACAAATAGAATGCAAAGGAAAGTCATAAAGCAACATTTCTTTCAAATTAAAATTCAAAAAATATGAATAATTAAATATCAGATAACTTCCACGAAGTTGTTAAAGATTTATTAAATATTTAAGGAAAGTCAAGCTGCTAGCACAATATTTACTGCCGTTGTAATAAATTACAAATGTCTTACTGAATAAAATAAGGTATTTGCATGAAAAAGCAAACCGAGCAATTTTTATCACTTTTTTCAAATAAGAAATCATTGTGTAAATAAACAATTCGAAAAGCAGCAAGAAAATTAATTGGCTACAATTAATAAAGCTTCGTATCAGCGGAAGTGCATAATTAGTACATTTCTGTTTTTCCCTCTATCTTCTTAACTGTTTAAAAGTGAGCCAGTGGTTGACCTTGAAGGTTTCTAAAATGTCATTAATCATAGCAATTTTTCGCCGTTATCAATCTCAGTGCTGTGACACTGCGAGCGACCAAGAAAAATGGAAACAGTGCATTTTCCTCGAAATATTCGAATTTCTCGTACAAAAATAATGACTCCACCATTCAGACATGCATAATAGACTTCTCGTGGTAAAATTTATATGCATAAACCGAGTGTAGTTATAAAATTCAGTTAAATATTTACAAACACTCGATATATTGTTTCTTTAATCTTCCTTTTTTACTCTTTGTTTACATTAATTATTCCATACCACCTGTTCTATACTTTCACTCTTAAAAAGCAAAGCTCAATGTGAAGTTTCAGTTATTACATAAAACGCGAACGCGCCAAATTTGAATGATGAAATTTTTTTTAAGTTTGTAAGATAACTGTAAGATCTTGCTAAATTAACCGTAGTAAAAATCAAACATATATGGTTCATATAAGTTTTAATAATTTCATATATGGACATGTTTACTTAACTTATATATAGTCGGTATATGGCAATAATTGATATAATATTCTAGCCATACGTAGTTGCAATAATTTTCTTGTATTAAAATCAATTATTACCATATATTAACCATGTATGGTCGTATATACTCATATATGAAATTGTTAAAACCTATATGAAATTATATGTTTATCCTACAATATCTTTTTAACATTACATTATAATTTTTAAAATCATTATGCAACTCTTCTGTAATTAACCCATAATCATCCCAAATTATTATTTAAACGATGAAACCAAGATCATTCTTAACTTTTACATAATAACTTAACGTAACTGATCCCAGTTTGTCACAAAATTATGAAAATTTCCGATCGATATTTAATCTTGCAGATTGATCAACTTCGATCAAACGGAGATTTAAAATTTTTTTTTTTACTCGGGTACATACATTTTACCCCTTTTGTGCGACAATACGTATGTAGGACAAACTAAAACTACATTGACTGCATATTGAAAAAAAAATAATAAATAAAAAAAAACAACTTTTACCAATATTGACTGAAAACATCAAAGAAAAGTTATTTTCATTTCATTCGCCACAGTCGTACACTCGAAACAAATAACAACGATATAAAAAAATAAAAAAAAAAAAAACAATCTCAAAAAAAAGAGTTGTACCGCACGGCAAAAATCTATAAAACGTGAATCGCGCGAATTCGCGTGGCAGCGCGAGCGCTCGCTCCGCGTAATCAAAAGCCCGAGTTATTTTAAATGATTTCCCTCTGTTTATGATCAATAATAAAAAAAAAGAAAGAAAAAAAAAAAGAGCGTAATACACATTCAGTAGTTTGTATCAACGACAAAGCGTACAAGTACAATGCGCCGCTCGTTAAAAAAGAAAGCGATGGAGGTAAAACACACACGCGGACTATAAACGTATGCATTTTTTTGCTTCTGACTTTTCAGATGATGACGTTAAACGCAGATGTAATGCCACAGTACCGTCAAGAAGCACCGAAAACTCCGCCTCACATTCTACTGCATTACTGCGCGTTCAAAGCAATCTGGGACTGGATAATATTGTGCCTAACTTTCTACACTGCTATCATGGTCCCCTATAACGTAGCATTCAAAAACAAAACAAGCGAAGACGTATTCCTCCTCGTCGTAGACACTATAGTGGACCTCATATTTTTTATTGATATAGTGCTTAATTTTCATACAACCTTCGTTGGCGCTGGCGGCGAAGTAGTATCTGATCCAAAGGTATTCTCCAAGTCATTCTTATTCGAACCGTCACTATCAACTACACGGAGAAAAATGTTTAGTTGTGTTAACCAAACATTTGGTTCTTTTTTAGCTGACCAAAATTTTTAGTTGAAATAACCAAATATGTTGGTCAGAATATTTTTTTTAGTTACTTCAACCAAAATT
>JABFPN010003329.1:0-18504 GCA_022817305.1 Leptoteleia sp. ZL-2020
CAGTACAATTCATGTCGGTTATATATATATATATATATATATTTTTTTTTTTTTTTTTGGAAAATATTCGAATATTTAAAAAGTTTGCGTCCTTCACAACAGCGGACGGATTGCTAGCCTGTGATTCGCGCGCAAATATTTGGCGCGAAAGCTCGCAATAATGTAACGCGGTAAAAATTGAAGAGTCGCATTTATTATCATCGCAGTTTGCCACGAGTGTATCAAGTTACAATGTATGATTAGTCTTATACGAAAATATTCAGTGTAAAAATAGCGCGAATTGTTATAGGGCAAGCTCGGGCGCGTCGCGCCGCAGCGCTCTTTGACGACTGAACGCAAAAGTTCGCGGGTACAATCACAAACAATTTGTTGTTCCTTCGTCTTGGATGAATTTATATATACATATATATATTTGTATATATATTTGTATATATATAAATATATATATATATATATTTTTTCTTTAAAGAAGTGTCCGGCATCACGCGGGTTCAGCGTCTCGCCACGAATGTCACTGTATTTTGTTTATTTGTTCTTTCTTTTCGTACGGAGCTGGGTTTATTGAAAATAGTCCCTCACTCAGTTCCGCTTACTCGTCTAATAGAGACACAATAATCTCGTCCTGCTGCGCGTGCCCCAGACGTCGTCATCGTTGTTGTTGCAGCAGAAGCGTCGTTCGCAATGTTTTGACGATTGTCTCGTCTTGTTCGCAGATAACCACCATGCCACAATGGCACTTCTCGTTGATCATTAGGTTACGTCCAGTATTCGATGTCGAATCCCACTGTCAGCTAACTGCTACGTCAGCAATTTAAAGAACATCAGGGCTAGTGATATGTTGATGAAAAGCACCAGCATTACGAGTTGCTGTCTCGAAAACCAGTCCTGCGAACCGATTTACTCAGTTAAAAATTGGTATTCTTACCAGCTGAACTTAACACTAGCATATATATGCCTGGTAATAGTGTGACACGCATGAAAGATTCTCCTCGCACATATATCCCAGGGTAAGCATTTATATATGCGACATATATGTTTGCCATATATGTTGATTTTTACATGGTATAATATATATATATATGTCGCGTATATGGGACAGTTATGCGGTGCAAATCATACATGCCACTTATTTGTGGATTTTTACATGAGGTCAGACTAACTCATTTACCAGGGAATCAACGTCTTATTCTATCGGATTTAGGACATGAATTTTATGGAGATCCATTGTAAAGATTTTCAGAATGAATACTGTGTAGAACTCATGTACAAAAAAAAAAAAAAAGAATTAATTAATATTTTAGAAGGTATGAGGCACTTATATATATTAGTTTTCTTCTTATAAATTTTATTTCGAAAGTGTGCTATTGTAAAAATTTTTCCGTATTCTTCTTAATATTTAAAGTCAGTTTTATTGTCTAATTCGTCATGTCTGTCGTCGAAAATCTGCAAGGAAAACTTGTTTCACTGCCCCTGTATAGAGGCAACTCACCCAACATGCTTTCCTCTGTTTCCGCGTATCTAAGATATTAAATTCGATCATTGTCACAATTTCTATATCATTTTTCGTTAAAAACAACTTTCATACATATTCTTTTGAATTCTTGTTATAGTATGTGAAGGTCATATTAGTCAATTGATAAATAATACCTTCAATTATAGCTTGTATTATTAGATGATTACCACATTCAACTTCATTTTACAAAATAATGTTGGAAAAAGCTACGCGAACGGTAAAAGTCGATTATTGTAAGTATACTTTACTTCTTTCTTATATTTTCCTACTAAACTATATGGCGTATTATAAAAAATATATTGTGACGATAAAAACATTCGACTAGGACAGATGTTATACAAAAATGTACCAATAACGAAATCAAATTTTATATGCTTTTGGTTAAATTGAGGATATTTCGATGGAATGACGGATGTTTATACAAATAATAAAATTAAATTGAATAGATGTACTAAAAGCATAAATTGTAAGTTAAAGTTTCTGCTCCAGGTCAGAACTATCATAAAATAATCTACAGTTTTTTTATTATATAAGCGAAGAAATGTATTACATGTGCATATGTTTTGTGGATAACGTGCTCTTTATATCATTTCTTTTATTTTTTAAATTTTAAAGGAATGTATTACATTTATTCCAAAACATTTGACTTCTGTTTGATTAGTATTATATATTTCTGAATTTTAAAACCACCAAAATTGATCTTTTATATGTTTATAGTTCTAATTATAAATTCTATTGATCATTTATAATTCTAATTTTAATCAATTATTAGCTAAAGATTTTCGGGAGAAAAAAAATAACATGTAAACTTTTTTCCATATAAATAAATAAATATTTGTATGTAAAAAAATATATTAAAATTATAATTTTTGATATTGCCGATTGAAATTTAAAAATATAATAAAGACATAAATGTATTAATAGATTAAATTTGAACGAAAATAATATTTATTTTTACATAAAGCGAATTGCTTAACAGATCAGAAAGATATTTCCAATGATATTTTGACAGTAAATAATTACACTAGTCTCTAAAATTAAGATAAAAATTCGACAAAAAGCGATGACTGTAACACTGTTGTTAAATTTAGAGCTTTATACTAATCTATCGATTTTTCTATAATTCATTCACATTTGATGTTGTGAATCATCTTTTTTATATTTAACTTCGCAAAATATTGTACTTCAGGATTCAAAAATAGGATAGTAATTTTTCCATTGTTCAAGTATACGACCAATTTATTAACAATGTCAATAATTTTTATTAATCCTTTTTCTCCGTGTAGTAACGACCGAAAAATCATTTTATATTCAAACATTTCCCACAAAACATGACAATACTCCTATCTATACTTCATTTACAATTAAATACTCGCATGCTTTCGGATGAGAAGTCGGCCGAGAAGTTTATTTCAATCAAAGCAAAAAGAAGCAAATATATATTTCACTGAGCGGGGTATTTAAATTTTGTGTTTAGCATTTAAGCGGAACTCATGCCGAGTACGTCGTGTTGTGTCCCGGAACCTGTCTTTATATGTTATCGCAGTGGTACATTTGAGCGCCAATCAAATGCGTCTAATCGCACAGCGAGCAAATGCACCGCCGGTTCGTTACAGATGTTAGAAAGGTCAACTCGAAAAGTGCATTAAGAAAGGAAATTGAATTTTTAAAGCAACGATCCAGCCTCCTTAATGCTCGCGCGCGAAAGCATAGAGCTGACAACGGAGTAACCTCATTTTCCTCCATTAGCTCTTGTTCCCTTGCAAGGGAAAGTGGACGCTTGACTAAGGCAGAAAATTAGTTGGCACTGGGCACGGTAAACGTTGCCGATTTCATGGATCTGAAGATTGGCACGTTTTTGCAAGGATCAGTGTGACATTTCCAAGGACATTGTGACGAAAACAAACAACAATAATAATAATAATAATAAATTGTTTGTCAACATTTGAAAGGACTTGGGATTATAAAATGAAAACAAAGGTTATTTACAGTTCGTATTTCGAAAACGTTTTGTTCTTCAGTCCCACACGCAGATAACAGTTGGGACATAAATTACTATACTGTAATAACAAGGTTGACTAAAGTATTTTGTTCTGATATTTCAATAGATTGACAAGATTTAAATAATTTATTAGTATCCAATATAGTAAAAATTGTAGGACATTTACTAAAAATTTCGTACTTGCCAAGTAATAAAGATTTATGAAATGATTGTACGTTGGTCTTGTTATAAGGTAGAGTAATTTTCCTCCCAACTTTTTCCTACGTGCATGCTGATTTCTTTGCTGCAATGTTCGTCGCATTTCATTTCCGCGCAAGGAAGGTTAGATTACAAAATGAAAAATGATTTCCCTTTTGATCGTCCATTACGTTCGACCCAGTGCCAGTCGAATTATCTGTCTAGCCGAGATTCTTTCAATATAAACGCGAAACGAACTTTCCAAGCGTAATTTTATTTCGCTTAACGAGCATTCCATTTAATTGATCGTGAGTATATTATATTACTACAGATGGCTTGTAAGGACTAATGCTCTATGTTCAGACAGTTTGTGGATGTATATTTTAAGGGGTCGTTGTTATTATGGGGTAGGGACAGACTTATGGAAAACTGAAATTATATTGTTCGAATGGAAATCTTTGAGAACGCATTGAGTTGCATTGAAATTGTTATTGACGTTTTACTTTTTCATCTATTTATCGAAATTTCCCACGATCGGCAGAAGAAGTAATATTATGCATTATGGAGTTTGCGAAGGAGGAAAATGTTCGAAATTTTCCATCATAAATTCAATAGTATATTTATTTTCCGTCTAAGAGATATTTGTTAGAATGATCAATAATCTTTTTGTAAATAATTTGTTATCAAAAGAATTACTTAAATAAGACGTTTCGACCTCAGAAATTAGGTTGGATCGAAAAATAAATATACTATTAAATACTCATAAAAGCAGATGTTAACCAAATATAACTTTCTTTCATAAAGTTTATCGATATATGTAAATGACGAATAGTTACATTTATTTGTTATCAATTAAATTTATGGACCCTTCAATTGTCACTCAAGAACTGATAAAATTGTTGTATTAACAGGACAATATCAAAATCAGTTATCTTAATCACACAGTGATTGGTGCCCTTTCTCACAACCTATAATGCAACTTCCTTAGATTCAAGTACTATTCCTTTAGCTTAAAAAAATATGAAAGAAAGGAGTTAACAGAGCGAAGGGAAGAAAAATTGGCCAAATCTGCTCTCGTCGACTGCAGTAACGACTTTCCATCTCGCGTCGGTTGCTGGGAAATTCGACTGTAAAATGCTTTTCCAATTGCGCGCACTGTCTGAGAATAGGGCACTTTGTCCCACGTCGCCCCGAACGACGACACTCACTTTAACCTGAGGACTGACTAAGTAGAGCAGAGGATTGGCACGAAGCCTTTCTCTCTCGTCGATTTGTCGGCGAATTTCCTCGCGCCTCATGCTGCTCAACACGCTGACTTCTTCTCGGGATAATGGCGCGGTGGCAGTCAGTTGGATTGGCTGTGCCACGTCCGGAAGCGATTTCTTGCGTTGTAAGCTCGTCGCCGCAACTGGCATCGCCTAAACAAGGACAGGCATCATTTTCTTTTTTATATCGTACAATCGGCAACAAAGCGCTACGCCGTATCATTATACTTAACTTGCTTCATGTTCGACCAATTACTTTTTCTCATTCTTTTTGACTCTGTCGCATTTTGTAAATTTTCGTTATCGCTTTAGGAGCGGAGTATTATCTGGTTATGGTATAAATACAGTTCGATTGTAGGAAATCTTTCGAAAATATTCAGAAATGAACTATAAAAATGGAAGAAATTTTTGAACATAATAGGCATCAGAATAATTTATAAGGATATCCAATTTGCTATAGCAGTAGAAATTGTCGTGGTAAAAAATGTATTTGAAATATACTTGGTAAGTGATGACTTTCATATATTATAACTAAATTTAATTAAGAAAAAAACTTACGTCTTTAATACAAATATGTTAGTTAGACTTATTTATTTTACCTAAAATATGGAAATTAGGCCTGTCAATTATCGAGTTCGAACTATAAAATTTCTAAACTGTTCGAACATTTGATAGGCCTAATGGAAATTAATACAAATTTAAAATTTAAATAAATGTTTATGAAACTTGACTGTTCATTAATTTTTCCTAAATTTCTGTTTAAGTGATAATTCATGTGACTAATTTTGTGTCCATTGCACATAAATATTACATATATATTTAATGAATTATTTTCTGACTGATGTTAATACAATCCTATATACGTCTTATGTTTTAGTAGTTATCCATACTTTACTGAAAACTTAATTTTACATCTATTATATAAACAACTGCAGCACCACTACTACGTGAACATTTTAAATATCAGCAATGTGTTAGAAACTATTTTTTTATCTAAGGACTAAAAGCATGCATAATTATAATTATTGTAATATTTTAACTATACATATAGATAAATATAAAATTTAAATGAATCAAAATAAAAGAAAATTTAAAGTACATTTAATAATTTATGTTGTTGCCAATGATTAACAATAAATTACTTGTCAACAAAAATTAATATATATCTATTATAATTTATAAGTACATTTCTTTACAAGTACAATTAATTTAATTTCTTTTTACAAAGTAATGTAATTATTGAACTCTATTTAAATGTAACTAGAATGATTATATTATATTATAACTGACTTTACTTTGCATTAATACTTCAAAATTTATTCCATTTTTATAAAAGAATAAAAACTTTAATATTGTGAAGCTGGAAGAAGTTACTTATTATACATGTTAATTTAAATAAACTGACATTTTGCATAGAAAAAGTAAGTCAAAAAGCTCAACGTACATTAAGCATGCAGATTTTTATTTAATTTTATTATATACGCAATAAATCATTAATAATATTGTGAGATTTAACGCAAACATTGAAAATCCATTTTTATCCATTTCAAAATACAAACACCGTATTCATAAAATCATAATACAAACAGTTAATTAATTAGCACGGAAAAAAGGACATGTAATTAATACTCGTGGTAATGAGAATTCTGGTTGATCTTAATAAAGTATTGGTTATTAGGCTAAATTTATATAATTTCTTGCAATAAAATTTCAATATATGTGTGCATTTATATTGCTCTTTATGATCAAGTAAACTTTATGAAATATATTTTAAAAACATTAGGAAAAATATCGCTAAGGAACAAAACAAATAGTCTTATTCTTTGTTAATATTTTTTTAAAATATTACATCATGTTATAAGGAATGCTAGAAATGCACATATATCACTAAGATATTATAAAATATAGTAGTAATTACTAATAAATTTCTTTCAGTATAATTATTAGAATGCAAATAAACAATTAAAGAAAAGAATGATAGAACAATGATTAATGATGTTATAAAAAAAAGTGTAAGTTTCGTAAGAACATAGTGGGAATGTGTATCGTGGCACTTAGTACAGGGATAACTTGAAGTTTTGGCGATGCATTGAATGCTTGCCAACGTCTTACAGATATATACTTCGATTAGGTGTGCACACGACCTTAGCTATGAATTGTCAAAGTCTGCACTGTACAAAAAGATTTTCAAATACTAATGTTTTAAAGGAAAATAAACAATAATAATTTCTCGAATCTATTATTTGTTGAATATCATTTATCTTTTTTAATTACTTAATCCCGTAACTGATTTTTCATTAAATTTTAGTAACACTTTATATGCGATTTATAATGTTTTATGATATTTTAAAACGTAATCTATAGTTTGAAATTACATTAAAAATTTCAATAAATATTTAAATGAAAGCAATATTTACTTTGCAATAAAATAAATATATGTATATATATAAAATTTGTTTTGTGAAATACGCGATGTTTTTTTCTACTATTTTTCATTAGGGTGTGCCTTATGCAGTGAATAAAAACTTGCAATTTATAGCTGCGTATTTTTCTTCATGTGCACATTTTTCACATCGTATTACTATGAAAAAAAACAATGAACACATTGTTCTAAAAAAATATGTATTTTAATGTTTTCTTTTTGTTGAACTTTATTATATTGATTAATTATTAATATATTTTGCCGTAAGTATAATAAATTATTTTTATATTCATTATTATTCTTCTCATTTACAATATCCAACAAAAATTGGAATCAAATATAAATTTATTTACTAATAAAAAAACTCCTTTTATATGTAAATATCTTTTTAAAGCAAGAAACGCTTTAACTCACACCGAGAATAATTAATTAAATATACAATTTTAATTTTAATTACAACAAAATGTTAAATATGATTATTTAAATATTAAACATTTGTTATCTACTGTTTGCTGATTTTGAAGTTTAATTTTCACGCTTGCAAAAGTTTCTCTTTGACGTGCAGACTTGCAATATTGTCGTGGTAATTACATGGGGAAAAAGGTCACCGCATCAGAAAATACATCCTGATCCTGTCTAAACTTAAATTCTGCTTTACGCGGAAAACGATGTGGCACATTTATTGCAACAGTTTACAAACTAAAACTGATATGTTTTTATCAACATTGAGACATTGGTAGTATTATTATTATTAGATAAAATTATGAATTGAAAATGTAGTAATACATTCAGAAAATTCGTTGCAATTATTTTCATAATAACTGATTAGGTAATTATTGTCAAAATTTATTAAAATTGACCAAAAAATGTAATTCACGGAATTTCAAAATGTAAATGCAAAGTGTCAAATTATATATAATTAAAGAAAATGAAATTTATTAGTATTTTAAATAAATATTAGAAAAAAATGTTATGGAATAAAATTCAATACCTCACAGTTGCAAGTTATGCTTTTTATCACTACTCTTTTTTAACATATATTTCATAACTTTTTCTATATCTTATAAGGAATATTATATCATATATGTACTCGCATTCCCAAAATATTATGAAATATAACAGCAACGACTACGAAATTTCTCTGAGTATATAAATATATAATTTCTTTGTATATTTCATTAAACATTTTCTTACACTTTACATACAGTTTCAGTTCCCTTAACTATGCACGAAAATTGCTTTTTTTCTCACATCATACTGATGGAGGGTTAAAGATTGAAAAAAGGTGGCGCACTCGAATCTCATTCACTGAGAAAAATGAAATAGTATATTTATCAATAAATTCTGAGGTACTGAACCTATATGTACTCTGTAAGTGTAACTGTAATAATTTATGGAGAAACTAAGTATATGTAATACATACAGTTCTATAAACATAGAATACTATACAATGTGTATAGAAAAAATTCCCAAAAATTATAAGTGATACACATACAAAGAACGTATAGGTTCAGTATTCCAGGATTTATTGCTAAATATGCTATTTATTTTTCTCGGTGTTTAATGCAAATTTTCGCTTCATTCCGTTTACGGAATTTCGCATGAAACGAAATTTAAATGTAATAGTTCTTAAAATTCATAATATACTTAAAATTGATTTTATATGATTAGTCAAGTGTTTTTTGTGGTAAAATTCATTAAAAATATATCATAAAAATTGTAAATTTACAAAGTGATTTCGTTGTTTAATAGTTTAATCAATTTAAATAGAATTCATTTAGATCAACCAAAATTCGGTTTCAATACAAAATAAATTTAAAATTTTATTAATTTCATTGATATTATTCGATTCCGTCCCTTTTCCTTGTTATTGATGAATATACTGAATATTTTCTAAGAAATGACTTTTTCTGCGCGTAATACATATTTATAACTATAAGTGGTATTTATAACTATACCAATTTCACGATTTTTCTTAAATGCGAGAGATCAGCACCAATATATGTCTTATGTAAACAAAACCACTCAAATCTATTGAACTTGGATGTAAACAAAAAATTATTTGAATAAATAGAATTCTTTTAAGAGTCTACAATTTATTTTTATTTGATATATAAATCCCTAGATTAATAAATTATTAATAAATAAATTGTAGTAAGGCGTGCCTTTAAATATAATTGTGCATTTAATCTTTACATTAATTATCTAACATAACAAAAATAAAACGATTCTGTACAATTAAATCATCAAAAAGAAATGACGTTATATATAGCTAAAAATGTGATACACACTTTTCTCGTAACGTGAAAAATATTTCGAACATTAAAATTTTCCTTAATTGCTTCAGTCATAATCATAAATTACACGTTTTATTATTTATGTTTGTCGCTAAATAGCCGGAAATGTGTATTCAACAAATTTGCAATATACCTGATAATAATTGCAAATGCCTTCGCTAAATCTATTTCGATCATAATAAAATACATTTTACAATTTCGCACCATTATTTATATCACACATCATTCATAATTAAATTTATTTTATTATATATATTTAAAATATATAATTCTAAAACAAAATTTCCTCGATATATATAACAATTACAACAGCTTAATAATTTTACAACATTATATCAGGTATAATCATATTTTTTACAACTTTTCTCTACGTGAATTTCACTGCCTTTTCACCACGTGCATCTAATGTAAATCCAAAATTCCCCTAACATAACGATTTCAGGTACGCGTTCGCGTAATCGCGACGCCCCAACGATCGCAGACAACAGCGGAAAATGTTGAAAATGAAAATTTCCTTCGCGAAACCAATGCATACCTCGACGGGTGGTGCCACGATCCATGATTCCGAGGCTCGGCGTGCCATGAGCGCTGGGCTGCACAGCAGAGCCTCCTCCTCTTCGTCCGGTTCCGGTGCCCAAAACATCGCGTTCCGGTTACTTGCAACTCAATTTGTTTACCGACACTCGCGATACGCGCGGACCTTCGACTTATCGGACAAATTTCCCAACAAGTTCTCGTTTCTTTTTTACAGAGAAATAAATGAAAAGGGACATGAAACGAAGAAGAAGGAAAAAGAAAAGGAAATCATTCGCGACGCCCGTGGTTGCTTTGTTTATACACGGCGAATTACCCCATGGCAGCTTTATTTATCGATCGGTTTTGTTTGTCTATTTATGTAATTTGTTGGGCGAAACGCTTTTGAGTCCTGGCGAAGAAGCTGGGCCGCGGACTAACCGCGTCTGCTACGGCCGCCGTGCTCCGACCAAAATAGAGCAACGCCCCACTATTGCGCGGCGAAAAAGAAAGAAAGAAAGAAGGGAAAAAAAAGAGGATAGGCCGCTCGAGGAGCGCGCGAAGAGCCGATGGTCCGCGGGTTATTTGGACGGGGGATGCGGTCGCGGCTCGGTCGGACTTCCGCGGGGAAAAGCGGCCCGTTGGCCGCCGGCTCGCAGTTGGCAATTTTTGGTCTTTCGCTTCGCGGACCGTGAGTCGATTCTCGTCGCAGTGTCATTTAAAAATAAGTTGTTGACAGCGGCGGTGATTCCGAGTACGACCAGTTGAGGGACAATTTAGTTATCTTTAATTTCAACGAGGAAGCCGAATTTCGACCGCAGTCGTCTAGTACGCAACGCTTCAACTTCTTTGGCGTTTTTTTGTTTCTTTTTCTTTTCTTTTTTCAATGACCTTCCTTTTTAGGATTGAATCTCGGATTTACGTTAAATGTCGTGAATTGTTATTTTGATATTGCATTGCAAATTTGTCTCAATCTCAACATTTAATGTTGGTTCATTTTATCAATAGTTTACTTATCATTTTTTTTTTCTATTGAAAAGTGTATCGCTTTATTATCGGTTCTATATTATTTATAATTTTTTTTTTGTGAGATTTTTCATGTGCATAAAAACATGTTCGTATCTTGATAATCAATTGTAGTGGCCAGTATAATGGATGGAATGTTCGTTAGATAATATAAATATTTAAATTACATCATTTCATGTCACATGGTTGGCGACTACTACAATCTTATATAAAATAGGGAAGTTACAAATTGACAAAGTCGATACTTGAAAATGTCATCGAAATAAATACAAATAAATTTATTTATAAATTTATAGTTGTTAAAAAGCTACATTTGCAAAAAGTTTATTATGTTGAAAACTGATTATGTTGAACAGATAAATAAATCAATGTTAATATAATATATTAGTTTTATATAATAATGCAGTACAGAATCAAAACATAAATTAATATAAATTGTTTGATCATAATATGAAATGGAAGAATTCTAATAATTCAATAATTTTTCAAATAAAGATTATATTCTTAACTTTTATTAAAAATTATTCAATATAGCATTTTGATCTTGACCTAACTTCAACAAGAATCAATAAGTTTATCAAATTTTATATATGTGTTGCTGATAAAAGATTCACTCTACCTTTTTCTAAAGATACTACACGAATAATAATTTAATAATGAAATATTCTATAGATTGAAATTCCATGCAAAAAAAAAAAATATTGAAATTATTCGCAATATAATATGCACTCAAGGAAAATGTTTAATAATTCCTAAGCAATCTGAAATCGTGAAATCGTTCTACAAAATATTACTATACACATGATTACATTTGATACCTTTCTTTTAATTTTCTATAATAAAACTGTATTTCCATAACGGGAATTGAACTTGTGCCCTCAGAAGTATTAAGACACATCGCGAATCAAACGAGCATAAATTAACAATAAAAACAAATAAATAAAGCCGCTTCTGTTGGCATATTTGAGTTTATTGATCCCATTCGAATATTAAAACAGTTTGACGGGTCAAACCCATTACTCAATTTCCAAAATTATCGACACACCGGCGTACGAACGTTGGATCTATATATGAAAGAGGCGTATATCGTCGCGTCGTTAAAGTCAACTCTTCATTTGCAAACGTTACAGCGCGTTTCGGTGCGGGCAAAGAAAATTGCGCAAAACGCTATACCATTGGTTCAATGCAAGCCAATGATGAGTCAGTTCGAAGCGATGCAATTTACATTGAGAAATGTATTGAAGAGTATGTGCGAATACAAGCATATTTTTGCGGTGTCCCTATTACCGCAAGTTTCGCATAAATGCCTACAACCAATCGCCTATTTTTAGACCCAAGAGTAGCGCTAAAGTCAAATTCAAGTTAATAACGCACATTGTCTTCGGAGCAGCTTCCCACTTCCAAGGTTCGCAAGCTTTTGGCATCGACCGTATACTCAGTTAACTTAGCTCGAGCGAGCGGCATATTAGTCGAAGCATCGTTAAGCATAACTTCTTCATATCGCAGTTAATAGCTTACGTTATTTTACAATCATTTCAACAGTTATCATCAACGATGATTCTAAATGAAGTAAATTAATGCTACGCGAAAAAATATTGACATAATTTTTAGTACACTGATAAAAAGTTTTAGCTGATTTTTAGCTGATTTATATAATTTTTTTTATTGTTTTGAAGGGATAATTATTAAGATTATTTCACTATAAGATATGAAATGAGGTGACTATTGGACCATTGCCTATTGGTATAGTGGTTGGGAGATATGGTTTTCCCTACTTAAATAAGTAAAAGAAATTATAGGATAAAAAGATGAATTCCTGATAAGAAGGTAATTGAACTTCCCCAGAAAGGTTGTAGGCCAAGAGACTGAATGTAAAATAGAGGGAGGGGGGGGAGTCTATTTCATAGCACTTTATTAAAAAAATATACATAAATCAGCTGGTTATAAAATGGTTGGTTAAAAATTGTAGTAACTTTTCTGTGTATAACATTTCCAGAAAATTTTTCATATATTAAAATTTTATTTTAATATAAGATAAACATCAACATTCTAACGTTATATGTATAATTTTGTAGGCAATTTTACTATAAAATAACAAAGTTAATTTTTAATTAAATTTGAAGATTTCTTTCCTCATATTTTGTAGTAGTTATATATGCGAGGTTTATTCATAATAATAACGAAACTAAATAAAAAGAAAACAATGGTAAATTAAACACTTGGGATAAATGAAATGTTAAATGATTCGTTAGTCAATTAAATTATATATATATATTTTTTTTTCTTTTCCATTTATTACAAGTGTTGCATTTTTTCCTTTTTTTCTCTCTCTTTTTTCTTCATTTGCAGAATTGTTAAGTATTCCGTGTTATATATAAATACATTATTACACAAATTTAGATCCAATTCTACATATTAGATTTTGGGATTATATTTCAAATTTCTACAATGTTTTGAATTAAAATAAACTGAACTCTTATCATTATCATATTATTATCAATATCATTAATTATCACATATCAATCTTTCAATTTAAAATAAACATTTAACGATAAAATGGAGAATTAAGAAGAGCTATTTAAGCATCGAATTGAATTCAAAATGCATCTCTATAAGATACTAAAGGAAAGTAATAAGTAGTATTAAAAACATTACCCAGGCAAGTGCGTGGCAAAAGTCTGACAAAATTATGCTACACTATTGCCCGACAGTTTGCAAAACTAAATTTTCTAATTAAAAAATTACCTTAATGCAGTTTCCTATAATTTAAAACATAACAAATATTATATAAAGAAAGAATTTCATTAAAATATGCCGAGGGAATGAACAAAAATATAAATCATGTATCTTGATAATATAAAAAAATAATGCATACATTTTAAGAATATAAAGTAAATGTTCAAGAATAGTACAGGTCATCGAAGTGCTATAACTCCAAAAGATTTACTACGAAAGCAATAAAAATTACTGCTCTAGCAGAACAAAGTGTTTCTTTTCAAAACTTATTGTTCTCAGTCAGTCTAGATAGTACTGATAGAATTTAAAAATAAAAAAATTCCTTTTACAATTTCTATAACCGATTTCAATTTAAATTACTAGTTATAAAACGTGAACTTTATAATTAAAAAAAAATAAATAAAAAAAGATGCCTTTCATCCCACATAATCTTGCTATTTTAACGATCCATAAATTAACTTTAACGCTTCATTTTAAACCAGTCGACGTACTAGCTTACTTATTCAAACACTGTACAAATTGAAACACAATCGTCGCGTCTTCAACGATTTGACAATAATCGAACGTTTTCCTATTTCTGCCCTTCATTTTATTATTATCTCCAACATTTGTACATTTCGATTTTCGATCTAACAAGAACACATTGTTTATTAAATTCGTTTTTGTTATTCCATTATTTGGGGCCTCTGCTCAATCGAGAACTACCGCTAAAGACTCGTTAAGCTAATTCGTCAAATACATCTTTGTCACGCAACATTGAGTGTACGTAAAATGTGCCCACTATTATTTACATATTAAACGGGACGCCTTTGCATCCGTTACGTTAATCTTAATCAAAGACAACGGGCCGAATTCCACGGGCCCATCTTATCAAAGTCATATGAAACGTCGTAAAATGCTCACCTCAGTTGGCATACAAAATAATTGTGTTATTTACTCTCGATTTGCTCCAATTCAAAACTGACGTTACTTGGGTAACAATTTGTGACATAGTAAAACACCACAGTATCAATGAGCTTAATACATAAGTTAGCCTTTCGTTTAAATGCTACTTATCGTTATTATCATTATTTGCAATAATAATTAGTTTATTCTCATTTATCGTACGTTAGTTTAGTTCAAATTAGCAGCAGCCGCTGATAAAGGACAAAGTACATTTACAGTCCAAAATCTTCTCGCTCATCGAGGTACTTTCGCTTTGGTTTAAAGAGTCGTTATCGTTCGAAATTATAATTGCACCATATCTCGTTCATTCGGACAGAATTTCAAAGGGTCAGTTCAATTCGAACACACGTCATTTCAGTTCTCATGTATACTCGTATAATCGCGTGTCTCCCTTTCACTTGTATATCGTCAAGAAAATAAAGTGTAATAGGCTGTTCTTTTTGGAAAGACTTTTGGGTTTCTTGCGGCAAGGAACAATCGCTAAGACGTATTTGCAATGTTATATACAATTCGGGGCAGGAGGGAGGGAGGGTGGAGGGAAGTTACAAGATTGTGCTTTGGCGTAAGTGCGTTACCCTTTACAGTGAAATTCAGGGTCTTTGTCGGGAAAGAATAGTTGGGTTAAAACTTCCCAGTAGGAAATGTTCTACGGGCTCAGTACTGGTACAGAACTGTTGCCAGAGTTACCAGTACATTGGCAGAATCGTACCAGTAATGGCAGAATTGTTTCAGTAAATAATAACACTGGGCCAATATATGGAGAAAAAATTATTAATACAAATTACTGATATTGTTAGCAAACTCGTCATATACTTGCAAAAATGTAAAAATTATTATTTAGTTAAAGTTAGTAAAACGTATCAGTTTGTCGACAATCATTGTTTGAAAGCTGACAACAGTTTTAGCTAACAGTAATTTTTCAATCTTTGAAAGCATATAACCAATTTACTAACAGTGTCAGTAATTATTACTAATCTTTTTTCTCCATATAACTATAGGGTTCGTATAACTATACGTTAATAAACATACCAGTTATGTACCTATACCCTGCCAGTAATTATTCAACATTGTTCGAACCAATACTGTTTACATATCTGTTTTCTAGAGTCTGGTTATTAGTATTGGACCAGAATTGGGCTCGTAGATCCATTCTGGCAATTTCCTATAGGGGTTACTTTGATTTGCATTCATTCGGAAACCCGAAACACCAACGTTTCGCTGCTTTTTTTCCTAGCAACGACCTCTAACGAAAATTTTGTAATTGTAATTTACTCGTTAATTCATTGTAAATTTTAAATGGAAATTATAAACATTTTCGTACGAGTGGCCTCGTTTTTTTTTGTACTTGAATACACTCGAAACAAATGCCAATGTTGTTTGTACTTTGCAAAGAACCCTTTCATGAATTTGACAAGTGGCGTGGAAATTAGAAAATGACGTTTGTTTAATCGAGTTCACAACAGTCTTGTCAACTTCAATGTAATTATTGAATAATCAATGGAGTACGTATAAGAATAAAGTAGCCAATCGAGCATCGACTTTGGTATCGGTGTTGTCGACGATTACAGTGCAAGTCAAGGGTTAAACGTTTTTTTAACACATATGTAAGTTGGCTTATTTGTTAGGTGAATATAAATTGGCGCACAGATATCTGTTTGTAAATGGTTTTGTGCGGTCTATTGTAAATGTGTAGAAAAAATGTGTACAGATAGGATCTGAAAAATAGAATGCTTTTCTTTGAAAAAAAAATCTGCATCGAGGGATGGTTACCAGTACAAATTACAATGATTATTTGCAAAATTTCGTTACACTTAATTCTTTGAAAATTCTGTACTCGTTTATCATTCATTTTTGTCAAGATCTTGGTAACTTTTCATATTTCTTATTTTCGTCATTAGAGCTAATAATATGACGTTAGGCCAAATGAAAAAAATTCCAATTTTTAATGAAAAATTTACTGGTTTGAGGTTATAGTTGTAGGCCATCAAAATGTATTTGTCATTTCAATAAGATTTGTAAATATATAATCATTAATTCTAAAACCAGTCCATTAGATTATAATAATACTCTGTACATGAAACAAAACATGAACAATTGCAAGAATAATTTTCAAAATATTAGTAAAATATTTTGAAAGATATAACAGTTAAATTTATATAATATAATAATATTTTTCTCGGTGTAAAGCTTCCACACAAACACGTTACAATTGAAACAATATATATCAATATAATATGTAAATTTTTCAGCATTGTAACCATAACTAGACTTTTATCCAATGTATATAAAAAAACAAGGAAATTTATGTTTTTGCCTTAAAAACATTTTATTCCTCAGTCCCATTAAAATATAAACGATCATTGTGCAGAATACGAGACGCGTGTTGACAGACTGAATCTTTGTTATTTCAATCGACTCTCAATATTAATATGTTTAAGCATGAGTTAGAAAAATAATGTCTTTAGCAAACAGGATTAACGGTGTGGAGGTTGGAGGATGTGGGAGGTCGATGTTACTTCGTGTTCGTAAAATCGAATCTACAATGTATAATACAAGGTACATCAAGAAAAATTGCCACGAATCATCGCCTTCGGTGTCGTAACATTTTTCTCGGGGTACAGGTGTATAAAACTGTTTAGTAATGGGGTTAATTGGCTAAGATGAACATTTTAAAATATTGGAAGTATACATGTATACATATTTCAATATGTTTGTGTGTGTGTGTGTAATAATATAAGTTTATAATTAACATTAAAGTATATCAAAAAATTGGTCCCCGCCTCCACACCGCTAACAACCTTATATGCTTTTTTTTCTCCTTTCTCATCTCCGCACATCTATCACTTCTTAACGGACGTTTATAGAATTTCGTATAATCAAAACTTTGTCACTAAGACCAACGGTGATGTAAACGGCGTAGAAACATGCATTAATCCAAAGTTCGAAGTAAAGTCCAGTATATTTTAAGTTTTTAGTACTCATATTATTACTAAAGTTATTTAGTTATTAACTTTTATATATATATATATATATATTTTATCTTGAGAACGAAAACACAACAAATAAAAAAAAAAAATGACTAATGTTTCATCAAGTTCTGTGATAATCAAATAATTTGTTCAATATAAAATATGATTAATAATTAGTAAACTAAACTTACAGACTTCCATTCGTGGCCTTGACAAAACATTAAGTTCCAAAGCTGTCTATTTTCAACTAATTCAATTATCAGCGAACTTTGTAAAATATATAAAAAATATTATTCCGTAACATAATTAACACTAAATTTGCATCCATTCAAAATCAACGCTGTCTGTACGTAAATTGGATACATATTGATTCGAGACTTCATGAAATTGTTGACAATTATTCGAAAGTGATGAGCTTCAAATGACTGTCTTACGAACGTGAAAGCTGTCACTATTAATTATGGAGCTTTCTTATGTAACTTTGTAATTTTGTAAAATAATAGACTTTAATGATTACGTAACACTGTCATACAATGCGAGATAAAATTCTTAAATATATAACATTGTTAAAAAATTTTTTAGTATTAGACAAAAAGGAATTTTTTTTTTTTTTTTTTTTTTTTTTTTTTTTTTTTTTAA
>JABFPN010003330.1:0-18503 GCA_022817305.1 Leptoteleia sp. ZL-2020
GAGCAGACGACAAAAAAATCGCACATTCCAAAATACGTTTAGAATATTCAACAATACCTATATTTTTGTGAATATAATTATACTCCCGTGTCCATAGAATAGCGCTCTGGTCCGCAGATCATAAAACATAAATTAATTAAATTTTGATTACAAAAGACACTAAATCCGTGACAGCAGACGTGATACATCACCTTAAGGTAATGTTTAAGGCCTGCTGTCACGGAGTTAGTGCCTTTAATAATCAAAATTTAATTATTTAATATTTTATGATATACGGACCAGGGCGCTATTTTGTGGACACAGGAGTGTGATTTGGTTCAAAAAAAAATATATGACCGATGGTTATTCTCGAAGAATAGTGATTTCTACTGCTTCCTTTAGAGCAGACGACAAAAAATCGTAAAAATCACTATTCTTTGAAAATATTTATCAGTGTACATATTTTGTTGAACCAAATCACACTCCCGTGTCCCCAGAATGGCGCTCTGGTCTGTATATCATAAAATATTAAATAATTAAATTTTGATTATAAAAGACACCAACCTCGTGACAGCAGACCATGGGGCGTATTCGGAAAATGACATTATAATATTTTGTGAGAATTTGTCTCTTTTCTTTTTCATTTAATGATAACTTGAAAGAGAGAAATGAAACATCAATAATATTTTCTGAAAATCTTTTCCGAATACGCCATTAAACATCACCTTAAGGTGAAATGTCAGTCGTTTATTACTAGATTAGTGCATTTTTAATTATTTTCAATGAACAATTTATTTATTATAATTCCTCGATGATAAGCAATTTGTTCACAATTGGAGATATTCATTTAGTGGGAAATATTCACTTTTATGATGTGTAACTACTTAACTTTTGGAAATCGTTTTTTTTTCCACTTGGAAAACGATTTCCAAATGTTGAACTGTATTACATGATAAAAATGCTGTTTTCAAGGTGATGTAGTTTTTCCCGAGTTAAAGGAATCGTTTATCATTTTAAAATTGTTAATATTAATTCATTTAATAAAAATAAATTAAAACACCCTAACTCCGTGAATATAGCACTGCGATTTTACCTTAACACTTGAAAAATATACGCACCGGTATCATGAAGTTGAACGCAACCGAGGATGTAACTTTTACACGGTTGTATTCAATTTTAGACTACCATTTATTTTTGTTCGTGCGATCTTTCGGGAATAGGCCACCAGAGGGCCTGTTCTGAAAGTTATGAAAACATGGTTTTGCGACTTCATGCATATTTCAACGCATCCTTTTAAATATTTGTATGGGGATACGTTGACTTATTTATGAAGTCATAATTTTGCAGTTTCATGATTTTCAGAATAGGTCCCCAGATGAGTTGACAAAAGATGTCAACGATTTGCATCGTATTGCGTCGCGTCAAGAGGTACTGACTTGGCATTTCTTCTACTGCTCATTTCAGTTTAAATCTCTGCACCGAAGTTGGCAATATCTGCGGCTACGATAGAAATTTTCGTTTATTAACCGGACTGATCTTATGTGCTACAATTTGTTGCTAATTTTTCATTGAACGTGACGCAGCGTATATTCCTTTTTACCAGGTAATTGACTTTTTCGCTTAATAAGTTTAAACTAATCGTGGAGTCATGTGTAAAAGTGGTGATTGAAAATTAACGCAGGATTGTTTGTTACAGAAGAAAACGGTGGAAATCTTGAGTGCACAATGGCTGGTGCAATGATGTTCGAGAGATCAGTGTCAACGAACCGTAATAAGGCATTAGACAGTGAACTCAACGAAATTGTGCGTAATCCGAACGATAGCACCGATGATAATGAGGACAACATTCGCATCAAGGAACAACATATTTTACAACTTGGGGAACTTTACAAAAAAGAAGGAAAGGTCAAAGAACTGGCCGAACTTATTAAAATCACCAGGCCCTTTTTAAGTCTCATTAGTAAAGCAAAAGCTGCTAAACTTGTTAGATCTTTAGTTGACTTTTTCTTAGATTTGGAAGGTGGAACTGGCAAGGAAGTAAGTCTTCATATTTTGTTCTATTGATCCTAATTATGTTTTATGCCAATTATCATATTTATTTTATATTTAATTTACAATTTATTAATTTCGATCCTTGTATATTAGTCAGCCCCACGCAACGAAAAAGAATTCACTTTTCTTAAAATTATAAGGAATATTTAACTGGAAATCATGTTTAATTGGAAATTAAAAGTAGAGTAATTGTCTTTAAAATTTGAAATGCAATTAAAGTATAATTATTTTAATACGTATTTGCCTGTATTGTTTTTAATGATGATTAAAAATTTTGTTTTTAACATAATAAAATCTTATAAAATTACTTACTTATAAATGCTAACAAAGAAACGGTAAAAATAGTTCTAACAATTCAGACAAAGAAATGCATATGTACACAAAATTTAAAAATAACATGTTTATTTATATTAAAACAGTCATCAGTAAAAAAAACTGTAAACAGATTGATAAATTTTCACAAACAAATATACATGAAAGTTATACTAGTAATATTCTGTTTCATAATATTAAGCCAAAATTATATAGCAATATGTTTATTATGATCCAATTATCATTGAAATATTATTAAATAAACTGTATTGATTATTATATTCAAATAGTCATTCCAAATGATTATACAATGCTGCACACTCTTTCCATTGAAATCCAGGCAATAATTTAGTGATAGAATATGAAATAATTGTGCATTACTTTTTCAGCTACAAACACAACAGGTACAACTTTGTAAAGAATGTATAGAATGGGCAAAAGAAGAGAAAAGAACATTTTTGAGACAGTCCTTGGAAGCTCGATTAATCGCACTTTATTTTGATACTAGTATGTACAGTGAAGCTTTACAGCTAGGATCAGCACTGCTCAAAGAACTTAAAAAATTAGATGATAAACAACTACTTGTCGAAGTACAACTGCTGGAAAGTAAAACTTATCATGCATTATGTAATTTAGCTAAAGCCCGTGCAGCACTCACCAGTGCTCGCACAACTGCCAATGCTATCTACTGTCCTCCCAAAATGCAATCTGCATTAGATTTGCAATCTGGAATTTTACATGCCGCAGATGAACGTGATTTTAAGACTGCTTACTCCTATTTTTATGAAGCTTTTGAAGGGTAAATATATACTATAGCAACATTTTCTATACATATCAAATGTTAATTATTTAAATTATTTTCAACACTAATTAATATTGATTATAATGAATTATATATATTATATAATAATCAATATTATTATATATATGTATAATCAAAATTATATGTATAAATAATCAAGATTATAATTAATATTGATTTAATATAATATATACATATGGGAAGTGCTGAATTTATCCAAAATTCATTTCACCCAGACATGCATTATATCAACAAATCATTTTATCTAACCTGTGACTTATTCAAAATCAATTTCACCCAAACACCCTTTTCATGTAAACATTAAATTATCAATATGACAAAATGTCTTTTTCATCAAAATGTAAATGTAATATTACAAATGTAATCAGTTCTTTTAAATCTGTGGTGAAAATTACAAAATTATCCTAATAATGTTGCATATTTTTATTTTGTTACAGTTATGACAGCGTCGACAGTCCTAAAGCTTTAACTGCTTTGAAGTACATGTTGTTATCAAAAATTATGTTGCGTACTCCAGAAGATGTGCAAACTATTATGTCTGGAAAATTAGCTGTAAAATATGCTGGCAGAGATTTGGATGCAATGAAAGCCGTTGCTGAAGCAAGTCACCGCCGTTCTCTCGCAGAATTCCAGGCTGCTGTTAAAGATTACTGTCGAGAATTAGAAGACGATCATGTTGTATCTGCTCATCTTGGATCTCTTTATGATGCTATGCTCGAGCAAAATCTTTGTCGTTTAGTTGAACCATATTCTAGAGTCGAGGTAAATTTTCTAACGAATTGCTTATATTAATTGATAAAAATAATACCATTCTTTACTAGTAAAAAATTTAATTGTATAACATACACTTGGACCTCATTTTAGTGGCAATCTTTTATACTTGCTCCACAAAAGCTTCACTAGAGCGAGAGAGATACAAATTGCCACTAAATTAAGATTCCAGTGTATTATAAATAAGAATCAAAACATTTATAAAATTTGCTTTAACTTAATTATTTTTATTTTTAGGTGAGCCATATTGCTAAATGCATATCGCTCTCAATCAGTCGAGTAGAAAAAAAATTGTCTCAAATGATCTTGGACAAGAAATTGAAAGGTGTATTGGATCAAGGAGAAGGTGTTTTAATTGTCTTCGAAGATATTCCTCGCGATAAAACTTATGAGATTGCCTTAGAAACCATTCATAGTATGGGAAAAGTTGTTGACACCTTATACCAAAAAGCTAAAAAGTTGACCTAGCCCCTTACACTGTAAAATTTAAAACAAATTTATAAATTCTTTTATTATGATTAATGGCAACACTATTGCTGAACTTTATTCGATTAAGTAATTATAATTAATAATAATCTGTCTATCCATTAACTCACTATGTAACTCAATGTTTATATATATTATACAAAAAAATAAGAAAAAAATAATAATTATTTAACATATGTATTTATATAAGTTCAAATTGTAGAAGTTTATCTGCAATTGTCTTTTTCTTGCATGTGTTGATAATTTGAAAAAAACAAAGGCAAATGTAGACAGTTCTTCAAATTTAAACCTTTCGTATACAATCCTATCTTTTGGTAACTTGATTAATCTTCTGTTAAGCCTTCATCATAAATTTTAAGCTAACATATTGAAATTAATAAAATAAATCATTATTTGCAAACAGGATTCAATATTATTTGTAAATTTCATGTTTCAACACTTTTATATTTATTTTTCATAATTACTCAGAACAAAATGAATGAGAATATATTATGTTTACATTCAAGACTTTTATTCCTTAAAATAAAGAATTCGATGTCAGGTTATGTGTAAATCATAGAATTAAACCTAAAGAAATTTTATATAGATGTTATGTCTATCATTCAATTCGAGGAATACATATTTGTCAAGGTCTTTATATAATTTTCAAAAGAATTATATTTCAAAATAGTTCTCGAATTTATAATTTTTTTTTCTCATTGTTTATAAAAAGAGCTTATTTCTATCTCCTTCTAGGAATAATGAAAACAAAAACAAATCTGTGAATTTGAGAACTAGTTTAAAATATAATCCTTTCGAAAATTTGTTGCATTTTAAAATATATAATGATATTTTAAATGATGACAAATATGTATTCCTTACATTGACTAATCATTAAATTACCCACATAACTTCTATATTAACCTTTTTTAGGTTTAGGACTGAAACGTCACCTTTTTAATTGATTATCATGTATCTTATTCAGATTTTGCCCTTTCTCTGAAAATTACAAAATTTGAATGTTATAAACAGTTTTAACAGTTAAAATATAAATTGTTTTTAAATTCTCTGCATATGTTATTTATTACTATTGATTTAATTGTTTTTTAAGTAAAATTTAATAATATTTGGAAAAATATACATGTAATGTAAGAAAACTTTGTTTAAGTAAGTATTTATTAAGTTTTAATTAAAACCGCACTTTATTCGTTTGCCATCGGGGTTAATAAGTATTAAATAATATAAATAATATTTTAAATATGAAATTTCGAAAAAAATTGAGGCTGCTTAGCTCTGAGCAGTGTTCAAACTGTTCTCATTGGTTCATTCCTTTAGACTTGACCAATAATAAAATAATCTAACCAATGAGAACAGTTTGAGTTCTATTCATAGCGTGCACAAAAGTCAGAAAGTTAGGATAATCACCCTAAATGTGTGATAATAAAACAAAGGTGTAAGAAAATGTCGTTTATTATACATCGATTAAATGTTGCATTAAAAAGGTGCGAGGATCTGATCATACATTATATTACAAATGGTTTTCCTCCAGGTAAACATTAATCAACTTTTTAAATACAAAATTTTGATTTATATTCTTGAATTGTCGAAAACTAACCTCAACGTTGATCAATACTTATATTTTTTAATGCATATAAATAACTTTGCTATATTAATTTATATTAAAATAAAGCGGATGAATCAACCAAATCAACTAGGATAATGTTATGATAAATTGTAATGGTATAGAAGAGCTAGATATATGAACTTTTAAATTTGATGTTTTCATTGTTTGTATGATTATAAGTCATTAGAACTAATAATAACGTTGCATATGTAAATATTTTATATGAAATAATATGCAGATTTATTTGTTAAATTATAAATAGTTTTCAAGAAAAAAATTACAGGGAAAATTTAATTCAGAATTCATAAATTTTAATCAAAAATGATAATTCTTATTTTTTCAAGTTTGGCTTGAAAAAGTAATTTTTTGAAGCAATCAACAATTTTTATAGATGTCTAATTTGTTATAAGTAGAAATATTTTGTTGACAAATTGATCAATAAATAACAAGCCTTGTGAAATAAAAAAATAAAAAACACATTTTTTTAATATTTCAATTATTTAAAAATTATCTTTATTTGTATAGGTGCATTATGTGCAGTTGATGCATCACAGTTTGATAGTAAAAGTATACACGCCAATCAGCCAAAATTGTTTGATCTTGAAAAGTTGAAAGAATCTTTTCTGTATGCTGTTCCTGTGCATCGGCGCTCAGTGGAAGTAAGACGTATGAGGAAATTTGGTGTTCCAAAATATGTCTGGAAACCTCATGTACCACGTACTGATATTTTAACATGTTTAAAATGTGGACATCATCATATAGCTTATACTTTGTGTCGTAAGTAAAATGATATATATATTATATAAAGTAAAAAGTTATTACTTTTTGATGTTTTCTTACATAACTATAGTTTTTTTTTTTAAATTGTGAATGACATTTTTAAATATATTTTTCTGTTAATACATAATTACATGCTGAAAACCTTTGTCATAGCCTGATATATAGTATATCTTTATGTAATAATTATATATTTTATTTGTACATAGTACAAAATATAGTTTTGTAGTATGAAATACATGATCTTTTTGTTTAGTTTTCTTTAATGATCCACCTTGTAACGAGAATAGTTTTATATATATTTATAGTGATGAATATATGTTAATATATATGTTCACATCCTGAAATAAATTAATAATTATTAAAATGATATGCTTTCACAGCAAACTGTTATAGTATTATAAAACAAGAAACAGAAAAACTTCAAGAAGAGATTCAGAAGGAATTGGGATTGGAACCTGTTGAAAAAGAAGTGATTGTTCTTTATGAAGGAGAAAAAAATGATGACTTTTGGAAGGTATAATTATTGTAAACATTGTATTTATTTTTTTAATAGAGATTTATGGCAACAAATTAGAAGGCATGTTATAAATGAAACAATTACAATTATAATACTTATAATTAAAATATTTTTTTTATTTAAGTAAATATTAGTTGAATGTATAAATTAATAAAATATTCTATTAGAATTTAATTGAAACATATATTTAAAATAATTAGAATTAAGTTTGACCATTATGATAAGGTTTTATTGATAAACTTGATAAAAATTTTTGCTATAAAAAAAGTTTTTCAAAAGTTATATATTGAGATGAAATACTTAAATAATAATAAGAATCAAATATATAACATTTTTAGTATTGAAAAATTGACAGTTGTAAATATTGATTCATAATTAATATTTTCTTCAGAAACAACGAATTGTAGAAGTTCCTAGGAAAAGACCAAATTGGTTTGTCTCAAATTTGCTTCAGTCTTCAAATAATAAAGAAGAAAATACTACAAATGATATACCCACAATTGAGGCGAAAGTAAGCAACGTGTAACTTAGTATATTTTATGTTTAGAAATTAAAACTGTAATAAAAATATATAAAACGATGAAAATAAACAAACCTTTGTTTTATTTCATTATCAATTAACATATATTTTAAGCAACCTATTGTCAAATAATTAATTTAATATAATGTATTAATGATATATATATATAATACATATATAAATGAAAAATGGTTGGCAGGAGGGATATACCCACCAGCCATCCATATTTTAAAAATCTAACAAAAATAACGACTTTGGTCTCAGGGATGTATTTAAAATTGGGAGTTGTTAAAAGCACCATTGCATGAGGTGGGCTCTGAGAACTGTCCCAAAAAACACCACAGGTTTTGAAAATGTTCTAAGAAAAGCTGTAACATATATGAAATGCACCATCACACATACATTTATATATATATATGAAATTGGAATTTTCAATTTTTAAGATAAGACACGAAATGCAGTCCATATCTATAAGTCGATGCAAATATCACATCACTGATCATTGCTTCAATGGACCAATAGTATGATAGTAGAATATAAAAATACAATTTTAAACATCTCTAAGATTATCTCATTTAATTTCATTTATAACGGTAGTTTTTTCATGTTTTTCATGTTTAGTTATTCATCTATTAAAAATAAGAGCGGAACGAAATGAGTACTCTTGTTGGTTATAGGTTATTAAAAGAAAGTTCTTTATTTTTATTATATACGAAGCAAAATTTTCGAATAAAATCCAATTTCTTAAATTATAAAAAATTCTGCACACGACATGGGTCAGAAGAACCTCCAAATACTACCGTCAAACTTACAAATGGGTAAATTTTTAATTATGCAATACATAACCTTTATTTATAAACATTTATAGAATGTACGTTTTTGTTTTTCAAGGGCCGCTCGAGCGTACAAATGAATACATGCCCTTTTATATTCCCATACAGAAAATAAGAAATTATTAAAAATGAATAGATGGAACAAATTTGTGTTAAAACTTCGTGATAAATGTTATATTTCTAGAATGTTTAAAAATTCATTGTTAAAACTTTAATAATGATAAAAAGATAATAAAAAATAATTGTACATTTTTCAATAAATTTTAATAAGTTTATACATTTGAATAATTTCTCAATTACTAGATTATTATCCAGAAATAAAAATATCAAGTGACAAAAGTATATAGAAGATATTATATCAAGGTAATATTTATCTGTACATGATGGAAAATATAAATCCTAATCATAAATACAAATTGCATTATTACAAAATTATTAATATTACATTGAATAAACTAAGTTTTGACATTTTATTATTCAAAGTTTAACTTTTGTATATTTATGTTTACTTAAATGTTTATTATAATCATCATCAACAAACAATGAATGTTTTCCCTGTTAAAAATGACCTATAGAATATTTAAATATATATTAAAAGTATAATAACATGGATAGTTACTTATTTTGATGTATTTATTGGTGTTATAGTTTTATATATATATCTATTTAAGTAATAAACTAAAAAAATATTTGTAACTTTTCCTTTTTAATTTTCAGGAAAGAAATTTCCATTTCTTTTGGAAAATTTGCTCGATTTGCTGATGGTAGTGCTGTGGCAAAATCTGGTAATACCTCGGTAATGGTTACAGCGGTTAGTAAGGTGCAACCTACCAATAACAATTTTTTGCCTTTAACTGTAGATTATCGGATAAAAGCTGCTGCAGCAGGTCGTATTCCAACAAACTTTTTACGCCGAGAGTTTGGAACAACAGAAATTGAAATTCTTACCAGTAGATTAATTGATAGATCTTTAAGGCCTTTATTTCCTGAAGGTTATTGCAATGAAACTCAAGTCATGTGTAACATGTTGGCAGTTGATGGTATTAATGATCCAGATGTCATTTCAATAAATGCTGCATCAGCTGCTTTAGCATTGTCAGACATACCCTGGAATGGACCAGTTGGCGCTGTTCGAATTGGCTTGATTGGAGATGAATACATTTTGCACCCAACTAGGCGTGAATTGAAACAAAGTTCTTTAAATATGATCATTTCTGCAACCAGTGATAATTTAGTGATCATGATGGAAGGTTCAGCTACCAATATTTCAGATACAAGTTTGAAAAAAGCTATCAAAATAGGTGTTAAAGAGTGTCAACACATAGTAGAAGGGATTAAAGGTTTACAGAAAGAGTATGGTAAATCTAAACGAGAATTTACTCCAAATGCAACCTCCCCTGAGATACTAGAAGCTGTCAAATGCTTGTCTGAAGTTAAGATGAAGGAAATTTTTATGAATTATAAGCTTGATAAAATTCAGCGAGATAATGCAATTAATGCTCTTAGAACAGAAGTTATTGACAAATTGAAAGCTAATTTTGCAGATTTAGATATGACCAATGCTCATGAAACTTTTGCAAAAGTAACTAAGGAAATATTTAGATCTCTGATTTTTGTAAACAATGTTAGGTAGGTCAGAAAATGTAATGACTTTAATAATATTGCTGTAAAATAAATATATTGTATATATACCACCGTGTGGCATGTAGAGTTTTTGATGTAGTATGGCCATTTAAAGAAATTCAGAATAAAAATTATATTGCTTGTGGAATAAAAAGAATTTTAATAAATTAGTTACTTTTTAAGTTCATTTTAAAATTACTATAATATATGTTTTTTTCAATTTATTGAAATTATTCAAACATAATTTTTTATTGATTGTACGAAGTTTTATATTTCATAAAATATATATAAAAGAAATATAAAATGAGTTGGCAAACTCTACACGCCACAAGGCGGCTTGTGGTACATACACCCAAATAATTAATTGTATGATTTACTATTTTTTTTTAATTTTTCTTTATAGATTAGAAGCAAGTCATTAAATTTACTCTTGTATTAAAATAATTATTAAAATTTTCTTTTTAAAACTAATTATTGGCATTTTTAGATGTGATGGACGAAGTTTCAATGATTTAAGGAATATTACTTGTCAGGTTGATCTCTTCAACCCTCTTCATGGCTCTGCCATGTTTCAACGTGGTCAAACTCAAGTGCTTTGTACTGTTACATTAGATTCAGTAGAAAGTGCATTGAGAATGGATACTTTATCAATGCTCATGAGGCAAGTTTATATGTTTTCTGCACTTTTTTTCATTGTGATAAATGGCGCTTTAATTAATGATTTTAAATGTTTTCAATTTCTTCAATTGACAAGTAATTATTTTGTTTTGCAAATAATTATTAGTTGCTTTACGTATTTCAGAAATACATTGATAAATATATAAACTAAATTATTTATTACAGTGGAATAAAAGAGAAGAATTTCTTTCTTCATTACGAGTTTCCACCATATGCCACTAATGAAACAGGGAAGACAGGTTTTGCAGGAAGAAGAGAATTGGGTCATGGAGTATTAGCTGAAAGAGGGATACGTGCAGTGCTTCCGCAAGATTACCCTTTTACAATAAGATTAACTAGCGAAGTATTTGAGTCAAATGGTAATTTTTTATTTGTTTTTTTTTAGCAAATTTTTAAGTGAAATATTTTTTTTATTTATATACATAAAACATAAATATTTCAATAAGTATCATTTTAGGATCTTCATCAATGGCTTCAGTTTGTGGAGGAAGTTTAGCTTTAATGGATGCTGGTGTTCCAATTTTGGCTCCAGTGGCTGGTGTTGCCATAGGTTTAATGACGAAATATGGTGAAAACAACAAACAAATTGAAGACTATAGATTGCTGACAGATATTTTGGTGAATATCTATCTACTTATTTGGTGAATAAGTTTTAAATAAAGATGAAAACTTTTAATTAGTGAATTAAAAATTAGGTTACTTATTTATCGATTGATAAAATTGATAATCAGCTAAAACATAAAAAGAAAATTCAATTGAGAAAAAAGTATTTGCTTTGTAATAGAAAGAATCTAATAATCAATAATGAAGTTATTTGTCAATATTCATGAGTTAATTTAGGTGATGGTAGATTCAATTTTCGTGCTATGTAAATATAAAACTTATGTCTAACTACATTAAACCTATTGATATGCAACGTGTAAAAAGCCACCAATAGTATATGAAAACTCTAAGTGTTTAAATTTAAAATAACGTGTGACCTTACATTTATTTATATTTAATATTAACTTTTTTTGCATAAGTTTACTGATAAATGTTTTACAGGGAATTGAAGATTATATGGGTGATATGGATTTCAAAATTGCTGGCACCAAAAAAGGCATTACATCTTTTCAAGCGGATGTAAAAATACCAGGTCTTCCACTTAAAATTATAATGGATGCTGTGAATCAAGCAACTCACGCAAAGTGTAAAATTTTAAATATAATGAATGAAGCCATAAAAAAACCGCGGGAAAACGAGAAAAAAAATATGCCTGTGACAGAAAAAATCGAAGTACCTATTTACATGCGAGGAAAGTTTTTGGGAGTTGGTGGTAGGAATATAAAAAAGATCTTTACGGAAACTGGAGTTCAAGTAAGAACAAAATAAAGTGTTTGTTTAAACCAAATTTAGAAATATTATTTAATTTACAACATTTCATAAACAAATAAATTCATCTTTATATTACAAATTTAGTGTGTTGAATTAAGGAAAATAAAGATTTTTTTTCATAGATTCATTCAGATGACGAAGACAATTTCACAGTATTCGCGCCGAATAAAGTCGCAATGGATGAAGCTAAAGAGATGATCCAGCAGATTCTTGAAGAAGAAAAGGAGCCGGATTTAGAACACCGTGGAATTTATATGGCAAAAGTGGTGGAAATTAGAGACAATGGAGTTATGGTTCAATTATATCCTAGTATGAGACCGACATTACTGCACAATAAAGAATTGTCAGATCGAAAAACAAGTCATTCTGGTGCACTTGAAATCGAAATTGGTCAAGAGCTAAATGTGCAGTATTTCGGTAGGGATGAAGTAACAGGAAACATAAGACTGAAACGAAAGATATTATCACAACCAGTTAATACCGTAAAATCTATAATTAAAAATTTCTTTAGCTAAAAGAAATTGTTACTAATTTGTTATATTTGTATAATAAGTTGTAAAATGTATAGCTTATAATATATTGTAAATATTTGTACAATAATAAATATGTTTTAATCAACTTTACCGTATTATTATTTTTTCAAGATCAAGGAAACAACAATCTGCGCAATGATAAATAGTCATTTCAACATCTTTTTTTTTATTTCTGGCGCGTGTCAATGTCAGTGTTAATGAATGTTAGATAATTAAAACTACATCAACAGTTCAAAGCACTGAATAGAATAATTTAATCTTTCAACGCAACTCAACTTTTATGTTCGTTATGGTAACAAGTGCATTTGTATTTAAAACAGGCCAACTACCGCTTATAAGAGGCTATTTTTGAGAATCACACATTTCTGTATACTTATATAAATTTATTTATATTATATATATATATCATCAGCATATATATCAATTTTTTAATCATTAATGCTGTGTTAAAGAGATTATTTGTTTTGTTTCAGACATTGTGAAAAGACATTAAAAATAATTTTGAAATTTATTAAGTTCTTCGAGATTGCTGATTAATAATGTGACTTTTATTGCATTTTGAAAAGGAAGAATAATTAATCGTTGGAAATAAGGCGAGTCTAGATAATAATATTTTATTGGCTTCCGGATAGGATATTGCAACCTTTGAAAGTATGTATGTGATTGAAAATATATTGAAGATAACGCGGTGAACTTGCGAACTTGAGACATTATGAAGTATCCCTCGAATTGAATCATAATATCCGTATTTGATAGGGGAAATTTTTATTTCTACCCTTGACACAGAAGATTAGTATATTCAAGGTCATTGCAAATCTATATGAGCACTAACCAAACCACGATAAAATGCAAAGATAATTGTGATGTAGACATTAGATTTGTGTGTACGTATTTGAAGTTTAAATTATTTTATTGTGACGGCTGAAGAAAGCAGTGAAGAAAAAGTAATATCAAATTTAGAAATGAAATTGCCAAGTATTCTCTTACTTATTCTCATAGAATTATCTTCAACATTCGGTTTTTATTACACACCATATTCAAAGACTGCATATAATTGGACAGTAACATTTCCTATGAAAGGTATCCCATCTTCCATAGATTTAAGTACAGCTTCCGATGAGCAACTTCATGTACCATCTGGAAAATGCGAAGATTATTCAGAGAAGAATTTAAGTTGGATGTTACCTCGAGTTGGACTTAGAAGAGTTTATTATGGTAATTTAGAAAATATTTAAAAATAAAATTCAATGTAATAGTTTACGTAGTAAACAAGAATTAATTTTATAAATTCAAACGTTTATTTTATCATCGAAAATTTTTTAGTTTCATATAATGTCCAAAAATATAAAGGATATATAATAAAAAAATTTTCAAAATATTTATTGCAAAAAATGGGATTTTTTTCTTCGTGTAATATGAACAAGTTTAAAATATTAAAACTTACCAAACAATTTTAAATAAATTTATTCGCAAAATGGATTCTGTTTTATGTAAATGTAAATTATATACGACATTAAATTATGTATATTTGCGGGAAATGCCATACAATTTAATATATCGTATTTTTTCAGCAATGTAACGAAATCAAGCTAATAAGATTTTATTATTTTCAGGTGACATTGAGAGTCGACATGTATCTTGCCTAGGTCTTCGTGACAATCAAATTGACAAAATCTCTCGATACGCTTTCAATGACTTACCTAATTTACTTTATCTTGACCTCTCAAAAAATAGGCTTGCTTATTGCGATTTGCTGACGTTTGGAGGGCATAACAAATTAAGGACTCTGATATTGGATGAAAATGAACCTCCTGGCGATAACGTAGGACATTCTGTAATCAGCTCAGATACCTTCCTAGAGTTGGAACATTTGTATCTCCGAAAAAATCACCTCAGAGCACTACAGTTCTCTCTAAGAAATGCTTTTCCTAAACTCACCCACCTATATCTATCAGACAATTACATAGAATCTGAAAATTGTATCGTTGATTTACCTTTATGTTTAAATTTTCTTCATCTAGAAAAAAACAGGATTCAGAATTTTGGAGGTCCAATCTTACAAAATGTGTTATCTATTTTCTTGGATGGAAATTTGATCAGAACTGTTTGCAATAGACATTGTCACGGAATGAGACTTCAATCAGCCAAAAAACTAAAATTTCTGTCTCTGTCCAGGAATGATATAAACTCAATTGATAATGATGCTTTCTGCGAAACTTCTGAAATAGTTTCTTTGAATTTGGCTCACAATAAAATAAATAATCTTCGTTATGAAACGTTGGGGAATTTGCTTATGTTACAAGATTTATCTTTAGAAGACAATCGTCTCAGAGTAATTCCAAATTTAAAAAGAAATAGACTTTTAAGTAGCTTATCGTTGGGAAAAAATGAAATTCAAGAAATAGAAACCGGCAGTTTTAAGGACTTAAGGGCTTTAAAATATTTGTATATAAATGATAACCAAATACGCAGAATTGAGTCCGATGCTTTTGTAAATTTGGTTTCCTTGGAGGAATTAGATCTGTCTAATAATAAATTGGATCATTTACCCGTTGATTGGATAAGACCACAAAATACTTTACGACGGCTTGATATTCGAGGAAATTTCTTCACTTGCCTTGAACATTTATCTTTAACTTCGGCTTCTTATTTATCTAATGTATATTTGGAAAATAATCCAGTGAACAGTATGAAATTATGTTCCGAAAGATATTATAGCTGGTTTTCACCAGATGTCATTATTTATTTGAACAATGAGTGCAGACTTTTGACAAATCCTTGCAACGAAAGATGTTTAAATGAATACAGAATGCACTATTATTATAGAAAAAGATTTGAAGATTGGTAAATCGTCTTATATATTTAGAGTAAATAAAAAAGATTATAATCATTGTAAAATTACGAGTTATTTTTTCCTGTGTAATCATATTTTGACAATTATTATATACTGTAGTTTGGTTAAATAAATGCAGTTAATTTTATAAATTTTGGTTGCATCATTATATATTTTTTATATGAATTTCTAGATTCCATATCAAAAAGTAATGTAAAGATACTACAGTAAACAAAAATAATATTTATCCCTATTGAAAATACATTTTGAAATATTCTAATATGGAGATTTTGATATTTCAATATGTACACGGAGACAAATATATTGAAATAAATACAACAAAATAAAAATAAGTTATAATTTTAAAAATAAACTTATAATATTACCGAAACATCAATTTTAAATTTTACATTCTTTAATAACTATAAAAACTAACAAATGTATACAACATTGTTTTTGAACATATGTATGTAATGAATTATTCTTCAAATATCTTATAGATGAATCTAAAATAATTGTTTTCGTTTACTTTTAATTTATAAACTTCGTCTCAAACATATTATGTTTTTATTCGAATTTCGAATATTCGATTTTGATTATATCAAATGTAAATAATATTCTCCTTGTTGACTTCGGATATTTTCTGCCATTGTCTCGTTATAGATAAAATGTACAAACTTTAAACTTTTCATAAACACATTATAGTTCGTAGCAGAATATAGTAATTTGTAGATATTTTATGACATAATAAGAGGTAGATATTTTCTAATCCGTTTACTAACAATGTTAGTAATTTTTCCTTAATCTTTTCTCTCCGTGTATACTTACAATATGGTCTTTTTCTTCGATAGAAACTGTGACTTAATTAGTTAGGTGACCAATTATAGAAGAATCGATATTTGTGTATGAAAATGAAAAAAATGTTATACAATAAAAACTTTCTCTTTACCATTAGTTAATTGTTATAAAATCAATTGAAATTAAATTTTATTTGACTGTAATGCTGAGGAGATTAAAGAGGGATTATAGAAACAATGAATACAATGGGATTATAGAAACAATGAACGACACCCAAAAATGTATTTCAATTGTTCAAAAATTTAATTAGAGTTTTTCCATTTCAACAATCGAATATTTTGTATTTAAATATAGGAGACACAGACAAATTTTGTTCATTTTGTGATACGGCTTCACTCAGACCAGATCCTCAGTTTTGTGCTGTGTAGTTGTGCTCTTTTTAAATTTTAAATTCAGAACGAAGGTAAATATGAATATAATAATTACTCTAATAGCGCATAATGTTTATAAGATATTTTATCGATATTATTTTTAACAAATAAAATTCTATTCCATTTTCCATTTATTAAAAAAGTTTGATTTAGCCTATTTGGCCAGGAAGCAGTTTAAAAATAAAATTATTTTCTAAATATTCAAACGTCCACACAATTATATTTTTGTAATATCTTATAAATATTTTGTAATATTTACGTAACATTTCACATAAAATACACTATGTATAATATTCTATGAATATTTTGAAATATAAGTGAACCTTAAGTTCAAAGAACAAAGTTTCGGCTACAAAAAGTCGAAGAGAAACTCTGTGAAACTCTACTAAATTTGTGTCTACTATATGAAATTTCATATATCGTGTCTGAAAATTTAATTGCAATTAATGCTTCAATCTCGAAACATAACCCACTCTGTGCTCTTTGAATCAGTCATTTCAATTAATTAGTTTATCTATATATAGCTCTTCTATCGTTTCGTAAAAAGGCTGATTAATCATAGATATATATATATATTTATAACAATTTTTATAGATAGTTTTAAACTTCCTGGAATCATTATTTATTAAACTCTGTATCAGAAACAACAATTTCCACGTGTTTAAACAAGATTTTTCTGCAGTTTTTAAACCATTTTTTTAAACTGTGAGTTTCGGTATAAAATTTTCAAGAAACTATTTTCATCCAGGTAGTTAACTATATGTTGTGAAAAGAAGTTTGATATATACAAATTCTATAAATAACATTCAAAATTTTACTCTTTTTACAGATGTGTTCCATTATCAAATTAAAAACCAGTGACGAAGAAATTTTTGATGTTCCCATTGAAATTGCCAAATGCTCAGAAACAATCAGTACGATGATCGATGCCCTTGGCCTGAATGAAAGCGAAGAGGAAATAATTCCGCTTCCTAATGTGAAGGCTCCCACATTAAAAAAAATAATAGAATGGGCTGTCCATCATCAAAATGACCCGCCACTACCACCTGAAAATGGTGATATTGACGACATTGACAATTTGTCTGTTGATCTCAGTCCTTGGGATTTAACATTTTTCGAGGTAAACTGATTTTAAATATAGTTAATGATTAATAAATATAAATATATTGCAAAAGGATAGTGTTAATAACAGAGCTGCAAGTGACATTCCGGAAGCACTCATTGTAAAATAAATGGCGTATTCGGAAAATAACATTATAATATTTTGTGAGAATTTGTCTCTTTTCTTTTTCATTTAATGATAACTTGAAAGAGAGAAATGAAACATCAATAATATTTTCTGAAAATCTTTTCCGAATACGCCAAAAAATTACACTCGACGCTCCCATTTTCCACGTGTTCGAGACCGGAAACGCTTCCATTTTCAGCATGGCGCAATTGCGCACGTGTTTAGCGCATGTATATTTTCATTGGTTATTTCTATTCGGTTGTTTCGGTTGTAACCTGCCTTAAACTGTATACAATTATTAATGAATTAAGCAAGTTTAAATTTCCCGC
>JABFPN010003331.1:0-18501 GCA_022817305.1 Leptoteleia sp. ZL-2020
AAATTTAAAATGTTAAAAAAAAAAAAAAAAAAAGAAAAAAAAAGCGCCGCGTCGCGTCCAACGCGCTGCCATTAATTTGTATTAATGAGACGAATATTTTATTTAGATGCACGCATACGACTTTTCGTAGTACAAGCACATATCTGCATGTAAATTTTATTACAAGCTGATTTTACAACACGACATTTTAATAAAAACACGCACACGTGTCCCGCACGAAAAGTTGCCGCACGAGAATTAAAGTCGTATCAAGTGTTATCGCGAAAGTGGTTTTCGCGCATAAAGTAACGCGAGCGATACGTCACTTCTTTTCTGCTTCTTTCCCGACCGACAAACCACCACCTATCCCCCTCTTAACCCCTCCGCTTGGCCACATTTTTTACCTTCCACCATTTGGCGAGAAATTGCGCGGCTCGGCTTTTGTCATTGCCCGAAAAAGTTCGGGATGTTGCGGCTTCGCGTGCGGATGCGAAATAAAGCCCGGCGTCGTGCGTGCGATCCAAATGAAAACGAGGCGTCTTACTTATTAAGACTCGGGTGAGCGGATATGCATTAAGCCAACGCGGGGCGCAAAGCGTTCGCGCAAAACGGAGAACGACGTGAAATGAAGAAGGAAAAAAGGGACTTTAGTTGTAAATAAACCTTTTGAGGGCCGATGAAAGAACTCAATTACGAGGAAACGAGCCGAACCGCGCGATGAAAAAGTTCCTTCCCCCCCACCAGTTTTTTTTCCCTTCTTCTCCTTCGTTTCCTTTTTTTTTTCTTTCCTTTTTTTTGCGCGCGCGCGGAATCAACGGACCGGCGAAGTACGCTTGTCGCAATTTTCGCGTCCGCGAAAAAAATATGATTTTAAAAGGCCGTTGATTGTAAAAGGGAAAATGTTTTAAGGGCGTCGCCGGGATAAAGGATTCAGCGTTGCGCGTTTAATTAATTTCGCATAGGAAGTAATGGATTAAGGGATTTATGTTATCCTTGAAAGGTTAAAAGCGCGTCGCGGATTCGAAATTATGGGCTATTGAGGAAAACCTGCTTCTTTGGGGTTTTTTTTTTTTTTTAATTTACGCACACTTTTTTCCTTACTGTCCTTTAGCTTGTTTTTTTTTCTTGTATTCTTTTTCTTTGCTTCTTTTTTTTCTTACATTTTCCTCTTTGAAGGGAAATGTATCATTAAGAAAGGAGCTGCAACGAATTAATATTTCAAATTATTCGCTTTAAATGATGTCAATGAACAAGAATTGAGAGGAAAGAAAAAAAGTAGAACGGCTAGTTTTTAGCGTTTATTACGATAGAAATTATAGCCGAAGAAAAAGATATTATAGCGGTAGAAAAGAAGCGCAATTTTGTCTCATTTCCCTCGGTTTTTTGTTTGTTTTTTCACCCATGTTAAATGATTTAGAAGGTAATGAAGGGATGATTTACGTATTATAAAACTAAAATATATATTACATACAGAATACATATATATATATATATATTAATGATAAAAACCTAAACATTTTTGTGATAATAACCTTATTTATACCTTACTTATTCTGTAAAATATATTAAGAAAAGAATTATTTTGTGTAAAAAGATATTGCATCCTTTTTCTAATATTTTTATACCATACTAATCTTAAATATAAGAAAAAATTCCAACTTCATTCCGTTATACCTTATAATTTTTATGGAAATATTTTCCCCAAGCAGAAGCTACCAAAAAAAAAATAGCAATATAATCGTTTGCGATCAACAATTTGCTAATTAAAATCATTCACTTGGTACACACGCCGTGGCAAATCAACACTGCAAAATGAAAGCGCAAAAAATGATGAAACCACGCGACTGAACGACCCTCGTATTAACACATCCGTTCAACTCCATCGCGGCCTTTTAATTACAAGCGCAAACATCAAAACAGATCATGCCTCCGTCATTTTAAATGATGAATGTAATCCAATCATCCGGCTACAAGCAAATAAGCCAGAATCGCAATTTGGCGTTCATTTTTTTTTCCACGTTTCCTGTTACGGCGCGAAACGGTTGAGGCGCGAGTCCCGATCCGGAAAGGCATTGGGATTCTCGCTACCAAATGCTCATCATTTTTCTATCGAAATGACTAAAAGTCGACTTTTGGCAATTTACTGTTTACTTGTGTACGGAGAGGGAAGATTGATAAAAATTACTGACATTGTTGGTAAACTGGTCGTATACTTGCAAGAATTGAAAGATTACTATGGTAAATTAGTAAAAAGTATGAGCATTTTTTAAGAATTGTCAACAAATTGATGCGTTTTGCGAATTTAAGATAGTAATTTTCCAATTTTTGCAAGTGTATGACCAGTTTACTAAGAATGTCAATAAATTTTATTGATCTTTTCTCTCCGTGTACTGTTCCATTGCACTGAAAAAAAATCATTAAGAATTACTGTGCTGGAACCTTAAAGCGAAGCCACATATACAATATGGCAAAAATTATCGTGCCAGCATACTAAAAATTATGGTAAAACACACATATTTTACATGGCTTCTCTTTAAACTTCTAGTACATTAATTCTTAATGATTTTTTTTCAGTAAAGCTGACACTTTTTACTAACTTGGAACAGTACTTTTTCAACTCTTTCCAATATAAGACCAGTCTACTAGCAATGTCAGTAATTTTTATTAACCTTTTTTCTCCGTATATATTCCAAGCATGGCCACAAGCTATATTAATACTAAAAACCAGATAATAAATACAAAATTTGGTTACAAATTCTACTTAAACTCGCTGACATAAAAAGAAAATTCCAGAATATTATCCACATTGATATTTACACAAGTTTTATGGCACAAGTCAAAGATTACGATCCCGAACAAAGACCTTCACGCTGGTGTAAACATCAAAACTGAACAGATTATCAAAAATCGTACGCCAATGCCTGTGACTGCCTGCTCTTTCCCGTTTGCCAATGCTGGCATAACCCTGGTTTTTCTACCTAAGAACAATTATTAATAATCGCAGCGGAATTCCATCAGATACGCAATTCAAATGACCGCTGGGATCGATGGCAAATACTGTTACGGTGAGATTAATCGCGCGGACGGAGGCCGCAGTCGAGTCGGCGGTCATTAAGTCGAGAGCGATCGCAGCCGAAGATAGGCCTTTGAACTGGCAAAAAGCTCCCCGGGCAAACAAAGACTCCGGAGCGAAATGTCATCTTGGCTACTAGTCCCCCCTTTTCGCAATAACACGCGGTTACAGAAAGGGCGGACCGTTTAACGAACAAACAAATTGTCTTGCCGGCCCCGAAATGGCATCTTGATTTCGCTTTATAGAGGCTCCACTAAAATCCACCACATCCGCCCGGCCGAATGAATGTCTCGGTTATGTTTCGCGGGGACAAATTGAACGCAATCGCCGGGGGGATACGTAAATGACATAAATGACATTTTATTCATAAATGTGACGTTTGTTGTGACGATCGCGCGCCGGCCAGAAAAAGTAAACGCTCCGATTGAACCAATTACGTTTGATTAGCGACCGTAAACTGAGCCGGATAAAAAAAAAAGGGATAAAAAGGAAAAGAAAAAAGCTTGATCTATCCGGTCGTTAAAAAAAAAGTTCATGCTACGATGAAATTGTTTTCTTCCGTCTAAATTTGTTGATCGCCGAGCGTTGCCGGTTCTTTTTTCTTCCCCCCTCCCCATTTTTTTGCCTCGCGAAATTTCTGCCTTCCGCGGTATAAATTATTTAACGAGGATAACACGGCATTTAGCGGCGTCGATCACTCACCGTTTTTTCGGGAGCAATTTCGCACGGCCACGTTTCCACTTTGATCGAATTAAGGCTCGAAATATATTTCGCTACGCTGAGAAATGTATGTGTTAGTTAAAATAACCAACCAGAATTTAGGTATTTTTATCTGGAAATAATAACTGGAATTTTGATATATATTTTTGGTAACATTGTTAGGATTTCCTCGAGTTCATTCGATCAGTCGTTTAAAAGTCAACTTCGTAAACAAATGAAATTTATTTTTTCTCTTATCTCTTCTATACATAAATAATTATGTATTATATGACTTTTCATTTGTCAGAAACAGTAGCCAGATTTTAATCTCTTCGTTCGACAATCATTTGGCATTTTGCACAAATCCCCCGAACAACCTCCACCCACCTAAAAATACATCAATTTCCACTTTGACGTCGCCTCGTTCTTAGCTGAAAACGCTGTCTGAAATCACACTCTATAACAAACATCAACATTCGTCGAGAAAAGAGAGGGAACATAAACATCAAGGAGTTATAAAAAGCCACATTTGGATCGGTATAGAAAATGTTAATGTATTAATAATAGCGTGCGTAAACAATATCCTGTTATTACAAGTGGGAAATCCTCTCAGTATTTGGTTAAGAAGACACTCCAATTATACCAAGTGAGAAACGAAAAAAGTCTAAGTGATAGAAACTAAAATAATAGATGTATGTAATCGCAAAACATTATAATCATAAAAATTAATAGCCAATCATGATAAAATAGTAATCAATGAAGGATAATTAAGGAATAATATTTTTTAAAATTACTAAAGGCTAAAAGTTTTGGGGAATCGAACGCAGAACCCCAGAAAAAATGAGACATATGGTCCATATATGTTTTAACAATTTCATATAAGGTAAAAATAATATAAGGAAATAAAAAATTCATATAGATGTAGACATATGTTTTTCCTTAATCCATATATGACCATATATGGTTGATACATATGACAATAATAGATATAATATTATAGTTATATGTGAATTTAATAATTTCCTTAGATAGAAATCAGTTATTGCCATATATGGCCATATATGTATTAAAGAAAAACATATATGTCCATGTACGAATGTTTTATTTCCTTATATGAAATTGTTAAAACATATATTAACCATATATGTACCAAAGATGTCTCATTTTTACTATGGAATACTCAACCAATACTACACTGAGAAAAAAGTTATATTAAAAATTACTTTACCATATGAGTTCTGACAGATATCGTCTATGGTGTCAGCATAATTACTATACCAATTATAATGAAATTTTCCATTCGATATGGTAAATTTTTTTATATCAGTGTTGTAAATTTGTTTGTTATTTTGGTGATTATTATCATACTAGTACATTAAATTTTATTATATCGAATGGAAAATTTCATTATAATTGGTATAGTAATTTTGTAGACACCATAGACGATATCTGTTAGCACTCATATGGTATAGTAATTTTTAATATAACTTTTTTCTCAGTGTACCAAAACACTTTTGGCAGAAAAATCAGTATTTTCCGGACCGTTAGTTCATTGTGGCCTTAACGCATAATTCTGTTTAGATTAAAGCGGTTGCGAGTCTCAAACTGGCAAGTTGAAAAGTCGAAAAGAGAGGCGCGAGTGTAACGCGGGAGAAGAAGAAGTGGCCTCGTGGAAAAGAAAGCAGCAAAGTCTCGGAAGCGGCGATACATTGCCGTTGAAATCAAACAATTGCCGCGGCGAAGATGCTAGATATGCATCGCGCGTTAGCCGACACGGCGGAGAGGATTGAGAAGTTTTTCTTGGCGAAAGCTCACGGACTCGCAAACGCGGGTATTGATCAAAGGTATTGACCGAAGGGCCGCCGGTTTCTTCGGCAAACTGCAAGGCGCGCCTGGGGACTCTTTCGTGTGCCGTCTTACGCGAGTATCGACGCGATCCCCCCGTAGGGAGGGCGAATTTCCTCAACTTTCGCTCGCCTCGTCCGTTAGCGTGAATAACCGTTCCAGTTGGAGGGAATCGTTTTACGAGCCGCCCCCGTCGATGATACACTTGCCAAAAAGAACGCTTGTTTTATCACTGTCATTTGTTAGTCTGTCCCGGCAACGACTCAGACGCATTTGTTACAACTAAGTTTGGCGATTTATCTGCCGGCCGAGCACACATTCTTACGGAGGACCTCCTTATATTCCAATTTATAAGATGTATATTATCGCAGCCATCCCAGTCAATAGCGCGACTACAAGGTCGAGAAATGTTATCCAAAAGTCTCGATTATGACATTCTAACCCTGGCTAATTTTGAAATTGCCTTTTTTTTGTTTTTTGAATTTCTAACAGAGCTTTTATAGTTATAACCTGATGGAGAGATTCAAGGTAGAATACATGATATAACTTTCAAATAAGAAAACATTTTAAGCTTTTATAAGGAAGGATGGTTAAAAAATACATTGAGAGAAATATGGAAATTTTCCAATAATTTATAGTAAACGAACCATATCGAGCAGATTTCCATATTTTTTTTTCAAAGTTTAGATTAATTTTTACCATAGTTATAATAGTGAACAATTTGTTCAATTATTTATTTTGCTCTGTTCAATTTTCGATTGTTCTCTATTATAACTATGGTAAAGATTAATCTAAACTTAATTTATGTATACACGGAGAGAAAAGATTAATAAAAATTACTGACATTGTTGGTAAACTGGTCATATACTTGCAAGAACTGAAAAATTACTATCCTAAGTTAGTAAAAAGTGTCAGCTTTCTAAGAATCATTCCCAACAAATTGATATGTTTTACTAACTTAAGATAGTAATTTTTCAAGTTTTGCCAATATATAACCAGTTTACTAAGAATGTCAGTAAATTTTATAAATCTTTTCTCTCCGTGTATTATTGGAACTTTTCCATATTTCCCTCAGTGTAATATATAAGGCCTCTTTTATAATATTTGGTTCAGGTATCTTATCATTTATGAAAGATAAAAGTAAAGCCATTCATATAATGTATTTCGCATTAAAAAATACTTCACATCCTTTCTAAATTATTGTTATATATTACAATGAACACAAATTGTACCGAAACTTAATAATTATGAAAAAAACTATCAACATTTGTAATCTATAATTTAATTTTGCGCCCAACAACAGTTTATAACTTATTAAGATTCCCCAACAGCTCACTCGTTCTTATCGAGTGATTTAAAAATAATTAAAAAAAAAAGAAGAAAATTACACAATAAATCACCTGTGCTTAAACCAAGAAAACAATAGAGATTCGATCTCTCGATCGCTATCAATGTCAAATAAATATACACACATCGTTCGTCAAAAACTCGTGCATTATTCATTTATGTTAATTCAACTGAAAAACTCCCCGCGAGTAATTGAAATCAAAAATGAAATCCGACGTTTGTTCGTTTCAACGGAACCCAGATTTGTCTTTCATTTAAATTAAAAGCCCCCCCCTCCCCATCACCACCCTCTCACCAACAGTTCGTCAAATCCCGCAACGCCTTTAAATATCCTTCCCACACCGTTCATTTCTTAACAACGACTCCATTTTCGCGTATCTCATCAAGATCCTATCTTCCCTAAATTATGCACGGGTAGAGAGCATCCTTTCAGGAAAAGGAAGACACCAAAATAAAAAAGAGAAAAGAAAAGGAAAAGAATGAAAAACAAAAAGTGCGAGGCGGACTACCGGCCAAGCGTCAACCAATGAGCGGTGCCAGTTTACGCCCCGCGGCTTAATTTTCAGGGCAGGGCCATCAATCAGTCAGCCGGGTCGTATTTTATAGACCAATTTGGCGGGCCCGCAAAGGCAAACCTTAACAAATCGTAATGGCGCCAATCAAGAGCGTTGATGTGGCAAAAAGGGAAGGAAAAAAAAAAAGGTCCTTTAACTGATAGAGTCTTTTAGGGGAGACGGGGGTCGCCTTTGTGCGGCCAATTCGCGTTATTATCGCGAGGATGCGCGGGACCCGCGGGCGACGTAGCCGCAATCATGCGGCAGGTGCGCGCCAGCGTCTCATTTCGGGGACAACGCGACTCGCAGTGATCCCCACGTTCGCCAGGAGATCGCGCGTTATACTGAGAGAAATATTATGGAAAAGTTCCAGTAATTTATGGTAAACAAACTATATCGGGCAGATCTTCATTTCTTTTTCAAAGTTTAGATTAATTTTTACCATTGTTATAATGCACGGAGAAAAATGTAATAGTAAAATTGAAAACATTTCATATTAATGTAGAGATATCTCCGAAAAATGAACTATTTTGCTATTAATAATAGTATAAATGATAATAATAACAGTAATTTTTCTTAATTTTGTATTACAAGGTACCATATAGTTTTCGAATTTTACTATTATAAAATATCCTTAAATTGATATAAGAAGTAGTATTTTATGATATTTCTTTTTTCTCAGTGTAGAAGAACAACTTAAAATTAAACAGAACAAAATAAACAATTCAACAAATTGTTCAATTTTAAATTGTTCTCTAATTTGCGAAAAACTTATAATTTTCCATTGTATTATGGACACGTTGGACAAGGATTGCAAAAATTACAATAAAAAAATATACAATGTATCCAAACATTTGCAAAAATAAAGTGAAAAATCATAATATTTACATGTTTTATGAACACATTTTATAATTTTTAATTCTAACTATTTCGCTTTATCCACTATGTCCTTAAATTACAAAAACAAGATTACATTTTTTACAATTTTTCTCTCAGTGTAGGGCATAACATAACGCGAGAATGACATCGGCCAATTGCCGCCTGGCTCGTTTCAAAAGGAAGAATAAAAAAAGATAAAGAAGGAGGGGAGACAGGACCAGGTGCTAAATGCAAATCGGGCACGATTGTCCAATTTTGTGGAAAAGATTAGGCGCGCCCGATTGGCACGAGACCACCTTTACCATCCGAGTCCAAGTTTCCGCAGGTAGATTGAGTTTTTTAATCCGCTGATCACCGTGCTTTGATAATTGCGGGGATGCAAATGAGGCGAATTGGAGGTCCGAGGGCGGGAGGGAAGGAGGGGGGATTGATGGCAATAATGCTAGTAATAGAGGAGTGGAAGGCGTGATGGTTTAGGGGCATGGACGAATCGCGCGTGAAAGCTGCTATTAAAGGAGATGCGTGTCAAACTTGAAATCTTTAATGCATGCGTTAACATTTTTTTGCATTTATAATACACACGAGAAGGTCATGAAAGTAGGTTCGGAGCAGAGAAAAGCAAACGGGAGGGAGGGGGAGAAAAAGAGGATGGAGTGACTTTTTTCGCGTTCCACGGCTGGAATAATATTTGCCGGGAGAAAAATGTATCGATGGCCTGCCACGAAGGATGTTCCAATTATATGGATGGCTCGAAATATTTCATTACACTCTATCCGTGTCAAAAGTTTTACGTGTTACGTCCTTGTGTCGCAAATAGCCCATTTGGTCCCATTTAATGACCATTTTACCAACAATGTTAGTAATATTTATTAGAATTTTTCTCCCCATGTAAAATATTATAAAGCAATGTATTGAAATTCATGTAAAGCCTTGTATTATACGGAATATTTCTGTTTGCAAGCTGATTTGAGTGTTCAAATGAAATATTCATTTAATTTGTTAATACTCATCATTGAGAATTATGATAAAAAGAACGAGCAATGAATGTGATACGAATCGAATGTGAAATGAGTAAGTTGTAAGAAGAAAAAAACTAAAACATAATTCATTAATTGAAGCCCGAAATTATGAAATAAATTTCGAAAGAATTAAACTCATTCGCAGCCTCTATCCACCGCCTCGGCCGGGACCAAATTCCTTACTTTGTAATTGGAAACAAATTGCAGACGTTATTTAATTAAATTCCTCGTACATAAAAAAAAGAGAGAGACGCGATTCTTGTTACAATAACGCCGAAAAAATGCGCATTGAAATTTTTTTACGCCAACTGAAAAAGCCCCTTTATTTGCTCCATTTAATTTCCATCACTCTCCTTCCGTTCGTCATTCCTCGGGCAACTTTTTTTTCTCTCTCGCAAAACATTAAAACATATGCAAGGACTGTTTAACGGCTGTCAAATATAAAACATAACTGTAACTTAAACCGAAGGGTACACGGTGGGCGTGCAAAAACGATTGGAAAAGTGCGCTCGGACAAAGTAAATAAATGTTTGCAGCGTCACAAACAGCGGGTCATAAAACGAACTTTTCCGTGTAACCTTTCGGCTGTTCCGCGGAACGGTTTAATGCCTCTTAATTGAAAAATGATGTCTCATATTTTAACATTCGTCGGTATGAAGCGTAAAAGCGAGAGAGTCACTTAAAAAGTGATGCTCACTTACAGTAACTTATTTTTTTTTTCCTTCCTCTTCTTCTTCTCCTTTTTTTACACCATCCCGCTTTACAACGTTTTAATTGCACCGTAAACCTGGCGTCGTTAAGGGCGAGAGCTTACACACAATCCAAACAAAGTGTTTCCCCTATTCCGCAATTTTATGAACTATTACAAGCAACAAAAACAAGGAACGAGTGGCGTAATATTTCGCGAATTGCCCGAACAATAATTAAATGGCAATTAAACGGGAGTGAAATTTTCGGGACCCGCCAAGTCGGGCCAAACTTTTTTCCGTCCGGCGCGACCCGGGCAACTTCATTACCTACCCCTCCCCCCGCCCCCGCCCCCGGCCATAACGCGGCCGAATGTTACGCCGGGCGAACTATTTCAACATATATTATCAACGCGGTATTGTTAACGTAACCTAGAAATGTAAATGCGGAATCCATATTTATAGATCTTAGTCACAAGTACGAGTAAATAAACCATATTGCTAACTGTTCACAAAATTACCATAACATCTCTGTAATACATACCCCACATTTGAATAAACTAATTCGACAGTTTCATTATTTAAATCAGCCGACGTATTTTCGTCTTCCGCAAAAATCATCTATTTTTTCTTTTTTTCTTTTTTTTGGTCGTTATACTGAGAGAAAAATATACCAGGTTTTAATCAAGAAATTTTGAAATTTGGCATCAATCATGGCTTATGGATTAAATTAATCAATGTAATTATTTATTTAACGTAGGAAAAGCTTCGTGGATTAACATTTCACAACTGAAAATTCAGAACTCTAATATTCATAAATCAATTTCTCAAGATGTAATAAGTTTTCCAAAAGGAACAAGTCCGTTATAAATTTAAATTCAGTTTAGTAAAACATAAAATGTATTGCTTTTTGGATTATGATGATTTTACCCCATAAAATAGACAATTTTCTATTATTTGTAACAGTTTTTACATATAAAACGATAAAGATTAACAGTTTTATCTCTTTAACATATCAAAGTAGACATGTAGTTATAATCATGGTGAAAAAAGATTATTATTTTTTTTATTTAAATTCGGAATTGACTCGTCTTTTCCTTCTTAAATTAAATCAAGTAAAATCTAGTTGAATCAACTCATTTTCTGGGTCAAATATGTTCAACCTTATTTATAATTTGACATAGCTCATTTTATTAATACAAATAAAATATCTTTTGAGTTGAATTAACTCTATGTATACTTGGTAAGGAAGAATATTTTATTTAATAATGTTATAAAAAAATCTTTTCATAATCTCGTCTTGGCTTAGGATTTGAACTCAGTAGTTACATATTTTAACATGGAGTTAAAAGTTAAACCACTGCGCCAACTTTACTGTTTCGTAACGTGAAATATACACCAACTGTCATTTCACTAATTTTAATTATTCAATTGGAATATCGAGTTAATTCAACTATATAAATATGGGAGATTTAACTCGAATATGGTTGTTTCAAATATGCCTTCATCAACTCTACCATCCAGTTGGAAGCACTGAACAATTTTTTTTTTCAGTGTACCCTACCATCCAAATCAATGTAACGCTCGACTTGAGAAATAATCTTTTCAATTTGAAAAAAAAAAAGTCAATTAAGCAACCGGAGGCGCAATTTCATTAGGATTACAACAAAGAATAAGAGCTTTATTTATCGCCGTGATATCATCTAAAATAGATCACTGTTCCTCTTTCTTAAAAACCCGATTATCGGTCCATCAATCCATTTTATTACCTCGTCTGGTACAAAATGCACCGGCGACGATAAATTAGGAAAGCAATATCCCCCAAGATCGTAAGTCGAAGATTCTACGAAATGCTCCTATTATTATAGAGCATAATTTTAAGTACACCGGGGTTAAATGTGAAAATCTAATGAAATTACTGGCGAAGGAATAATTTGTCAGTAATATGAAGCAGCATCAAATTTATCCGCGCGCCCAGCGGAGGAGGAAGTGGCGCGAGTCAGCATAAACCGCGGCCGTTATAAGTTTTACGATCGGCAACGAAATCAAGCTAAACAACCCTACAAGTGTGCCGCCTTTCTTACTACTTAATCGTTTTTCGATAACTGCCACATAATTCCCACGAGAACCTACTTGGCCGCGGACAAAAAAATTCAACCTTTCTTTCGCCAACCCTCCCTTCCCGCTCACCCCGCTCCCCCCACTCCTGTCCATTACCGTGCTCTCTTTGTCCCGCTGGTTCGCCCTCCTTGTCTGCCTGCTTATTTCCTTCGGCCTCTCCTCTGTCTTCGAGCCTCTCCTCTGAATCTTAAATAAAGTCATCGCCAAGTTCGAGGATTAAGAGCGCCAATTGAAATGCAAACAACGATGATTGCTCGGGGACCTTAATTTTCCTAAGAAGCAAAAAAAAAAAAAGAAAAAAAGGAGCCGCCATTAAAGGAATGTCTACCAGAACGCTAACGACGCACTTTTTTTTTCATCGACGCATTCTAAAGAGGGCGCTGATAGCACGGTACAGCGGTACGCACTAAATGAGGGAATTGATGAAAAAGTCGGGAGGGGTTGTGTTTTAAATTCTGCTTTCTGCCGTCGTCGCAAAAACACTTTCCGCGCCTTCGCTTAAAATAAATGACATTTTATTTCTGCTTTAATTTAAGCTCCTTTGAAGTGTCCACGGGGAAAAAAATCACTTTTATACAATGCCGGGGCAATAATGAAACTGTATATATTTCGTATCACTCCCATTTACAAGCCTGATCATAGTAAATATTAACGAAACTTGGGCCAGTACTGTCTGGTAATGTATAGTAGCATTGACAGTATTGACGTAACGTTTTCGAAAAAGGACATGACATAATGTGCCGTGGAATTGGAAGTGCACCAGTATTTAACTAGTAATAAGCTAGGAGAAAATATGTAATGGCTAATCACTGGGCCAGACTTCAGCCGACGTTATCATTCCAGTACTGTCAAGATACTGACAGACAAATGAATCTGTATTAATGCCGGTATAGACAACATTGGGGGCCAATATTACCCCAATATTGAGCCAGCTTTGGGCCAACTTTGGGCCATATTGCAGTTATCAATAGGAAAACTGCAAAAAGTTAGTTGAATTATAACAATTTGAATAACTATTACTATTATTATATAACGAAACTAACGAAACTAACGAAACTAACGAAATTAACAAAACTAACGAAACTAACGAAACTAACGAAACTAATATTTTATAGCAATACTATCTAAATTGTTAAAATATGGTGCCTCTTTTTATGCATTACTCCCCCAGAAGTATCAAAAATACAAAGCATAAAGCTTTTTCTTGACACCCCAACCGCACTTCTAATCCACGTACCTTTTTTTTTGCGCAAAAGCGATCGTAGCTGCGCGTAACGACTTTGTTAATTAGCAAACGCAGTTTAATTCAATCGACGATTCATTTAATTATAGAAAGTAAAACTTTTTCCCCCGCGCATTATTTCCGGACCAATTAAAACGAATGTAATTATTGCGCCGGATGTGGCTTTGCGAAATTTTCATAATTGATTGTTCGGAAATAACAACAAAAATAGCGCAAATGGCAGCTCGTAATTGTTTATTGCATTATTTATCGGTGGCGGCGCGCGGCACCGCCGAAGGAGAGTTTTTTCATTGGTGAAGCGCAAACAGTGACCAATTTGCCGGGTGGACTATATCTTTGCCCGTCCAAAAACCGAGACGGTAAGCCGGCCATAATGAAGCACGAATCACATTTACTTTTCGAATCGTCGCGGCATTAAATAGTCATTTGCACTTTATTTTAATGGAATATTTGATTCGCAAACATTATAACTAATAAGCTTGTCACAAACGCACCGGAGCAATGCTTCAAATGCAATTCTTCGATTGAGTTTAAAGCAAGCTGAACCTCATTAATTTATTGATTGCTTATGTTTATTTTTATGGTTATATTTCATTATTAGTAGTAGTAATAAATTAGTAGCAATAAAATTACCTTTTTTTCAGTCCACGATGTAATTTGTAACTAAACAAAATAGTGGTTCAAACGATGAAACTATGATGAAAATCATTTGATATTATTAAATCCAGATAATAGTTTTAAAGTCTATGAAAATTATTTCCATATATAACAATAAAAATAAAGTGAAAAAAGAAATTAAACATACATAAAAACGCTTAATTTGGAAAATAAATTTTCATAGACTTTATGTTGACTGATGTTAAAAAGCTTTGAAATTTTGTGCAGCATTTATAAAGCATTTGATATACTGATTTATCTTATAATATATGTGGATTAAAAATGTATAAATTAATGATAAAAGGGCAATTTTATAACATCATAAAGCTTGGTTTAAATGTTATTACTTTTACAGATCAAAATTTGTATTTAAAATTTGTCATCAAATGAATACAAATTTAATAGAAAAGTTGTTACAAGTATTCAATGGATATAACCGGAAAACAAGAATTTTATAATATTGTGGATTAAATTGAAAATGTTTAAATAATTTCTGCTTTAAGAATCACTATTATTTCAATATTACTTAGAAAATAGTACCATCTCTTTCACTCATCAGCACTGCTGACACTATATTTTCTCTGCAAAATAAAAAAAAAAATATCCGTGGCATTGACGTCAAACAAATACCGTCACAACACCATTAATACGAAGCGCAGCAAACGCGTACTGCTCTGTTTATTATATTATATCCAGTTCAAAACTGTTTTCCACTCTTAAATAGAAATATTCTCTATATATACTTAATATTTTAGAATAAGATGCTTCATAAAAGCTTTTATATTCTTTATCATTTAAAAAACTGAACTTACATTATGAGTGTACAATTATACAGTAAAAAGCTTATTTTAATACAAACATAACGTTAAAATTGTGTTTGGTAGAATGGCTCTGCGGGCCAATAAATCGAATACTCGTCGAGTAATGGTCAAAAATCCATCTCATATTAAATTTTATCAAAAATTGAATAATTTCATCAATTTCGTTAAATATTCCACTAAAGGCTCTTGAGTTACAATTTATCTTAAATTACATTTGAACAAAAAAAAACAAACCCAACTTGCTCCAAGAGAATATTTATATAGCGAAATTTATATACAAATGATCACCTTTTTTTCCCTAACACCCAAAAAACAACTTACTTAATTTAAGAAATATTTTTCTTCTGGAAAATTGCCAGAGTCGATCTAGGGGGCCGATTCTGGCCCAGTACTGCTAGCCAGACTTTGGTAAAGAGATAGGGCCGGTACTGGTTTGAGCTTGGTTATCAACAAAAAACAGAAAATAACCAGATGTAAGACATGCCAGACGAAATATCAATGCCATAGTTGATCCAGACTCGAACCAGTACTGGTGATTGAAAAAAATTGTTCAATGCAAGACCAAGGTTGGATGATTACTGGTAGGGTATAGCTATACAACTGGTACGTTTAGTTCAGGTACTGGCCCAGTGTTATCACTCCATTACTGCCACCATTCCGTCACTGTACTGGTAAACAAATTTACCAGTACTGTTAACTCTGGTACCAGTATTGTACCAGTACTGAGCCAGTAGAACATTTCCTACTGGGATACTTTTCAATTTAAATAACACCACTCTTAAAAAGCGCACGAAAAACTTGAAGCTGCATAAGAAGAGTTATGCGGAGCCGTAACGTGCAACTAATTCTTTTTCCCCCCTCTAATTTACAACCCACTTATTAAACGCGCAGTGCGAACTTTCATGAAAATTATTTTCGCGTCCAGGTGAAATTGCTCGGCCAAAGACAAGCCTCTGCCGCGCTTCATCGACCCGCTGATATTTATGATAATAAACGTGCGTTGACTTTTTAATGGACCGTCGCGTCTTGAACCGGGCAAAGACAGCAATGTTCTTTATATATTTATCTCGGTGGAAAATGCAGGCGGGGGTGGGGGGAGGCGTTTTCGCGCCCAACGAAGGTGCGTATTTATTTCCTCAATTAGACGCCGCGCGATTCGAAAAGGAGAAGGGTTACATAAATTTGCCTAACTTCATAGGCTGTAATTTCATTGCGCGCGTCTCTACGAAGGGATTCTAATTAAAAAGCTCCACCAAAGCTCTCTCGAGTGCCACTCTCTCGCGCGCCCTATATCCCTCCCTCTTCCGCCGCCTCTCTCTCTCTCTCTCTCGCTCTTCCTTTCGTGACGCCTAAAGTTACTCCAATTTCAACGCCGAATGGAATTATAGCTGTTACTTTAAACCCTTTAAGCATCTGCAATTGTCGTCATAATTTCCATTGTGACGCCTAACGTTTATAAATTATGCAAATTAATTTCGGAACGCTGAAATTTTACTTTTTAACCGTTCAATTATTTCCGTTTTATGGTTATCACTTGGGTGGGAGGGCACGGTGACATTCACCTTTACCTATGTAAATACACCTTTACCTTTATGAACAAACTGCGAGTGAAAAACACAAAAAGGTCGCGATGGAACGATAAAATTGAGCAGCAAACATTTGTCTCGTATACATGGTTACGCAATTGGACGACTTCGAAATGAAAAAATAGTTTTCAATATTTAATTTTGTCCCAAACTATGTAGTGGAATGAAATTCCCATTAGTTAACACTTGAAACATTGCGAAATGCTTGCAATAAGATAAAAAACTATAAAGACATATTGGATTTATAAACGAAATAGAAAAATTAACTACTTTGAAATTATATTAATTATTATCTATAAACTTATACCATTATTCTCTTTAATTATCATTTATATTCGATCAATTACACTTTAATTGTTATTTTTAATCTACATAATTTCTCGCGTATCAATTTTAATAACAGAATTTGCGGCATCCAAATGTGTCTACGGGGAATTTTTCGCCAATAGTGCATCAACGAAAAAAAAAAACAGCACCGGTACTTCTCGCACTGGCAAGAAAAAAAAAAAAACTTCATTACTTGATATCAAACACGAGATCGCAATATCGTAAAAGTCAAGCCGAAAGCATCTATTAACGGCAAAAAAGCGTCTCATTAATTATTAAACACTGAATTCCAAGTAAAGCTGTTTTATGCAGATGCACTCAAAAATTGTCTCTGTGAACTTCAAACTCCAATTAAATCGTGTAAAAATGAAATTATTGAATGGTTCAAAGCTTCGTTGCCTTGAAAGGTATTCAAACACACTTTGCTTTTTTTTCTTCTTTTTCTTTTTTTTATATAAAACTGAACACGCTCCCACTCTCTCTTTAAGTGTCGATAATTGCTTTTATAATTTCTCATACAATGTCAAAAAGGGATTCGATCCGAGTATCGAAAAGTATAATATAATCAAGTTAGAAAGTATAAGTGTAGCACGAAAAAGGAAGAAAAAATAAATAAATTACGTCGCGATCCAAATCTGCGCGCACTCGAATCAACATTTAAACGAATATTTCGGTACTTATTAACGCGAGCAAACAAATGTTTGACAAACAAAATTGTTGATTCACGATGAAAAGTAGTTCGCGTTTATCACCGATTTGTTTATTGATACGTGCATTTTTTGATATTTATCTTTGTGCCAGATTTCAAAGACACGGCTTTAAATTAAGTGATCGGTATGTAAAGTTCTATTTACATTTTAATTACGTTTAAACAAACCAGTTTTAGTTTTCCATAGGAAAAAAACGGCGTGTTTAAACAAGACTTTCAGTTCTTTGAGCATTGAAATATTTTGTCTATTTAAATTTAAATAAATTAACGGTAAGTTTACGGCAGTTGCAATAAATGCAGTGACATATTTGCCTGCTATGGTGCAGTCCCTAAACTCCTCTTGTTAACTGCCTTTCTTATAACGTCAAACTATAACTATCTGTCAAATTTTATCCTACCTCAGTTGTTGCCCAAGGCTCAGACCTTGCGAGCCTTATTCTATTGGGTAAATATACACACGGAAAAAAATTTTCGGTGAGAACTAGTAGAAATTTATGAAGGATACCTAAAAATTCTAGCTGCTATTGGAACAAGTAGAAATTTTATGTACAACAGCTAAACAAATTTTGATATGGTTATCTTATTGAAACAGTAAAGCCGTTTAGGTGTCATTACCAAAAATTTTAGATGGAGTAGTAAGACGTCATAATTCAACATCATGCGATTTGGCAGCTACGATACTAACCTTATTCATTATGTCGACAGAAGCACCAAAATATATTGGACATCGATAATTTAATGTGGAAAATAATTAAAAAAAGTTTGAAAGAAACTAATCAATAAGAATTTGTTTTTTTGTCGTTTATTAACAACGTCTATTGTATTTTATTTGTTTAAAATCGACAACATTTACTAGGTTAAAAGTGACAACATAAACAAACCACTTACACTCGCTAACACATACACATACGTAGCGGCGCTAGTGTTTTGTTCACTTTGACGAACCATTTATCTGC
>JABFPN010003332.1:0-18498 GCA_022817305.1 Leptoteleia sp. ZL-2020
TTAAATTTCCCTCCATAATTTGAAAATTTACCTCCAAAATTTGAAAATCCAACACGTACCTAGTCTCCCAAATAGGGCGTGTCTCCAAAACCACCATTTGGCAAATATATATATATATATATATATAAAACATTCCCACAATATTAGTTTATTTATTTTATAATAAATATAAACTTAAAATTGTTGTAATTCGAAACTTTACTTCATACTTTATTCAATGGCACTAATAAATATTAATAAATATTAATTTATTCTAATATTAAAATATTGTTTAAAATAAAAAAATCGAAATTTATATAACGCGCGTAAAATGAATCCATACGTTAAAGCTGCACAAAAATAGATAATATTCATTAGGTTTGTGACGAGCGTAATAATATTTTTATTTGTTTGATTGAATTCTATAAGTGTTGCTCGAACGACCGGAGATTGCGTTGTTGAATAGGAGAGTTGCTTCCGGTAAGAAGACCATTATAAATGTCGAACATGCTGGGAATAAATTACTGTATCGTTTGAGTAAAGTAGGAAAAAAATCGTCGAAGACAAGATTTTATCTAATATAGCAATTCGATTTTTTTTAACTACCACTGTATGTAAATCATAAAAAAATGTTTTAGGGATTTAAGGATGCGTGCATGCGGCTATATCTTGATTGAAAATGTGCTTATGAATTAAGTGACTTTCATTTAGGAATCAATTGATATAAACTAAAAAGCCATTAGTTTTTAATCGGTTATTATTGACTAACTGATAAAAATTGATTAAGAACCCTCGTATAAATATTTTACTGTTTTATGAAAGTATTTAAAAAGATGCCAAACAACTTTAAGTTATTCAAATTTTCTGATACTTTTTTAATTGATTCTGTGAAAAAGCTCGTTGAAATTGAAAAATCTTTAAACGCTAAAAAATGAAAAAATTTATCGACCAATTGTCTCTACGGTTAAAATGTTAAGTTTTTTTTTACTTTCTCGTTTGTATATTTTCAAAAGATTCCATGAACTTTTTTAAATTCTTCAAGAAATTTCTCCACAAGCACTAATTTGGAACTTTCTACAAATATTGAATCACAATTAAAGGATCTAATCAACTCTTTCTTTTAAATCAAACACACTTTTATTTATATGAAATTGTTTACAAAGTATCAACTATGTTACTCGCAATTTGTAATTTGCCTGATGTTACTTGACTTAAATTTCTACCTGCGTTACATAATTTAAATGCTGTTGGAATTTTGATGTACAATGGTTTGTTCTTGACATTATTTTGAAGTTTCTATTTTAGTACTTGATCCAACTGAATTTTCATTAATAAAATTCTAATAAATAAAATCATTTCACCTTCAAGATTCCTTAACTGTTATCAAAAGGTTTACTTAAAATAAAAGTAAAAAAAAATAATCAACACATTAATTAGATAAGGATTGTTATGGTGGTTCTGGAGATATCAAATATATTAAGTATTAATGTATTCTTTTTTTTTTTTTGATAAATTATTTCACCGCATAGATCCAAAGTCAAGGCATTCCAAAGAGCATTGCGAAGTTAAGGATGATTCCAATGAGTATTATTTCAATATAAGTTTTGCATTCCGTTCTGATTGTAATGTTAAATATTGATATCATATTCTTGAGTGAGTGTAATGCAATCGTTTTAATTTGATAATACAACAATATTTATTTCTTGACTGTCCATTGTTTGACTTATTTATTGGTATGGACGATATAACTGGGTTTAATAATTGATAACTGGTTTATTCAATGAGCATTGTACGCTCGTGTGCAGTTAACAATAATTTGATTTTAGAATTTAAAATGCAATTCAATGATTGACTTTTATAAATAGGAGTGCAATGTACTATTAAATGCATTTTTTTAATTAAGTACTGGCAACATAATTAATTCGTTCAATTAAACGAGCAAAAAATTAACGTTTGATCCTCATTTTTATTATTAAGCCCTTGTGGAAAAAAATTGCTGAAAAATGTGCTGAAAAACTGTTAAAATTGGGACTTTTCAACGGTTTTGTAGCACATTTTTTAGTAACTTTTTTCCACAAGGGAGGGTATAATTATTAATGGTATTATATATTATATTAATACATATAACAAACATCCATTAATAAATAAATATTATACAATAAATACCTTATGAAAGTCCAACTGGAATATTATTTGAGGGCATTGCACCACATACGAACTCGTCATAAGGTTGCGCAGAGGATCCTTGCATCAAATTCGACTTCGCGTACATTCGGCTTCACGTTCGTTCGAACTCGCACACATACTACTTGAAGTTCGTTCGATTTAAAATACGTTCGGCTCGACAACTAATCGATTAATCGCACTCGCGTAATTTCGGCTTTGTGTACTATTCGGTTCTAAGTATTTTTTGCCATTTATTCCCGTTCCAAGAATTGTATCTTTGTGATTGGCAGGGTGGTTAAACTTCCATTAAAATCTGTTACAAAACTGTTATAGTTTGTTGGTTCCAACTGCAGACGGTGCTATTATCAATCACCCGTTTTTAGTGGTCGAGGAAACCAATCTACCTACGTTGAACTTGTGTTAAAAGTTTATTTATGTGTAGTGTGTGGTTTAGTTATATCAAGTTTTAACCAAGTGATAGTACCGATAAGAAATTTTCCATTACAAGTACAAATCAGAGCTTCGGCACAATCAGTATTACTTGTGCAAAAGAGTATTTTTTCTAAATATTGTCAGTATTTTACCGTGATTCGAGTAAAATTATTTAAAACCATGGGTGTTTATAAAGTAAAGGTAAATTAAATTTCACAATTTAACTTCATTTAAATGTATATTTCATGTTAAAAGTTTGTGTATAAATTATTCGGGTCGGTAATAAAAAAAACGGGCTGGTTTTTAAAAATTACTTGTAGCAAAAGTTTCAACAAGAAGTATCCAGTTAGATAAAAAAAGGTGTATATTTATTGGATGAAAATGCAAGTTTGTTCCATATACTTTTTTAACAATATTAATTTTTTAATAATTTAATTGTCAGAAATGAAGATTCTTATGTTTTAAGCCAGTATTAGTGTTTCATTTTTTATCTTTTATAAATGCTTTATGTTTTAAAGAGTATCAATATTTATATGCAGGTTAATTCAAACAAAATATCAAGTATCATGAGAGCCGTATTCACACATTGACACACGCACGTGACACGCGCACACCATGATTTTTTAGCGTGGCGTTACTGTTTTGTTTGTACGTATGCATGTATGTGTGTGTATGTATGTATGATGATGTAGCATTGCCAACCTACAAATAATGGTGTGCGCGTGTCGTGTGCGTGTGTCGATATTGTGAATACGGTTCGGATGCACTGTTTTATCTTGGGAGAAGCGGGAGATCATGGTTATTTTAAAAATACATTTTATATCATTTTTTTTTGTTTTTTTTTATACATTTGTAAATGAGTCAGGCTAGTTTTGTGTTTTCAGATTTTAATATGTTTATAAGGTATGATGGAAAATTATATTTATCTAGTAGTAATTATATACTTTTTTTACTAGGTTGGAATTATTGGTGGAACTGGACTAGATGATCCTGCTAAGCAAATTTTACAGTCATGTACAGTAATTAAATGCGAGGATGCGGCAAATGATTTTGGTTTACCGAGCAGTGATTTGTATGAAGGAAAAATTAAGGGAGTTGATGTTATTCTCCTTTCAAGGTAAAATAATTAATAGAAAAAAACCTGTAAATGAAATTTTCATTGAAATTTTGTCATTGGAAATACCCTTGATGAGTAGCAAGTGAATCATTTACGAGTATATTATATAGAAATTATTAGTCTTGATACAATACTTATAAAACTTATTACTATCCAGTATATATACTAACCATTATGGTCATATTGTCAACATACCTGTAGGTTGTTGACTAAACTGCAAAGTTTCACAGTAGGACTGCTGACATGCCATTATCTTATTATGTAACAAAAAACTTTGTTGCTTAAAGATTTTAAATAGTGTAACATTTATAAATGAAATATATTTTAATGTTTCAGACATCGTCCAGGTCATAAAATAATTCCATCTTTAGTTAATTATCGTGCAAATATAGAAGCCTTACGTCGCGCAGGATGTACTCATGTTTTAGCTTCAACTGCGTGTGGTTCTCTGATTGAAGACATTCCGAAAGGACAACTTGTTGTACCTGATAGTTTTATTGACAGAACAGTTCGTAGAATTAATACTATGTATGATGGAACATCTTCTCAGTATTCAGGTGAAAAATTATAAAGCACTCTTTAAATAATATATTTAATTCTTTCTATATTTTATTAATAAGAAGTCAGAATCAATTTGCTTTAGTCAAGTTATAATTGCACCACAGAGATAAATCATTGTTATCTAATGTAATATTTGCTACTAATTTTATTCATAGATATTTTATTAAATTGAAATTTTGCTTTACAAATATAGGAGTCTGTCACCTTCCAATGGAACCAGCTTTTGATAAATCTACTTCTGAAATTCTTTGTCTTGCTGCAAAGAGGCATAATATTCCTATAAAAAAAGGAGCGACAGTTGTAACAATAGAAGGACCACGATTTTCTTCGAAAGCCGAGAGCAAAATGTTTCAGTTATGGGGTGGACATTTAATTAATATGACAACTTGTCCTGAAGTATTTTTGGCAAAAGAAGCTGGTCTTCTTTATGCCAGTATTGCAATGGCTACAGATTATGATTGTTGGAAAGATAACGAAGACAATGTGTGCTCTGCGGATGTTGTAACTTTGTTTAAAAAAAATGTCTCAAAAATAACGCAAATTTTAACGGAAGCTGTAGAAATTATTGGCAGTGAAGATAAATGGGATCAACCAATTAATGATTTGAAGGTATATTTAATTTATTTTCTGAATTTTCGATTCATTGCTCTAAGAATCCATTCTTAAAAAGTAAAGCTCGTAAGACTCGCTTACACGGAGAGAAATGCTTCTTCTGGCTTATTAATGTTCATATGTTTGCCTCATTATTAGCATTCAATTTTGGAACACGCCTTAAATTTCAGTCATAGTATAGAACGCAAATAAATTGAAACTTATTTGGCTTTCAATTTTTTGCTACATTTAATCGCGTTTGGTGGCGCTGCATACGCGCTTTTTAGAAATTAGACAAGAATCCATGTAAGTCTACAGACCCTGACGCGACACGAGAAGGTTTCCGACTTCCTAAACGCGACACGAGAAGGTTTCCGAACCTCCTACACACGATTTCGATAGTAAACTGACCAAAAATTAATGACCAGACATGTAATAGCTAATTACTTAGCCCCTCCTTCATTTGGTTGCTATTGTAAAAGCAAAGCAATATCTTTATTGATAACAAAACAATTAAGTGTTTTGTTTTGGTTTTTAAAGTCACGGGAATAAATGTTTACTTTTATATTTTGTATTTAATTACGAAAATGTATTATAATTTTTCTTTTTCAAAATAAAATGTTCTTAAATTATTTTTATATTATTTAAATGTTATTTTATTAAATAAATAACGTGTTAAGTGTTTTTCCAGTCGATTTTAGAACACATGGCCCTTCATTCTTGAAATGAATTTGCTTTTCCCAATAACAACCGCGACTTTACGTTGAGCTTTGTTTTTTAAGAATGGAAAGAAATTATACTACAAGCTCATTTTCGTCCTGCTCGAAGTCAGAACCTGCCTTACACTGTGAGGTCTTATATTGTATTTCTAATGATGATCATTTTAATCATTTATCAGTTACTGACCGTCTATTTCAGTAATAAGAGTTCAAATTTTGTAACTAGAAATTTATTAATTTCATTAATAATTAAAATAATAAATTTTCATTCATGTTTTGTACTTCCTAATAAGAACACAAGTCAGAGGCAGTGCGCCCGGAGGGCGTCCTACACTCATCTAGTATAGTAAATAATAGTATTGTATTTGTTTCAGGATTTGATTACGACTAGTAACGTGTCACAATAAAGTTGAAAAAACTGGGGAAATTACACTAAAAAAATAGCCGGATTACAATTAACTCCATCGTAAAGTTGGATTTAACTTTATTTTTTTCAGTGTATATACGAAGAAAATGAATATTCTTCGCCATTCCCAAATGATCATCTTTTTTACTTATTTTGAAAAGAGAACAAGTGCTTACATTATAAGAAGTACTAAATTTATATTTTGTCACTGTCGGTTCAGGTTGGAAACACAAGCATTAATACAACGTTTATAAAACATTTATAATTTATATATATATATATATATATATATATCCAATAATAAAATGTTAAACAAAATCAGAGCACACCTTAAATCTAAAAGTTCAAGGATACAAGTTTAACATTGTTTATATTCATTATAATTTCTGTTAGTCAGTTTATTTTGCATGCAGTAAATTTTTATTCAAATGGTACTGATTTTAACATTTTACCTGTATTAGTAGATGAACACTTTTTGCTTCAGTTTGTCTTGTATTATGTTAATTAGTTAGTTACAAGGCATCTTAAATTTATATTTAGGTTATTCTCGTCGTCGAGCAAGTAATAATACGTGTATAAAAAATATACTTGTATTATTAAATTTTATTTTATTTGTTTTATCAACGATAGGACTTTCACGAATCACTTTTTCATGTATTTAGTTACAACTATCCGTTGAAAAAAAAACTTATTGAAACTATATATTTTTAATGTATATTTCTCTTAGTGCAGATCGAAGAGATGCAAATACTTGACTAACAATAGATTTTTGTAAAATTTGCAAATAATTGAATCTTCATTTGTTGCAAAATTTGTTGTTTAATAAAATAAATTTCTGCGTCAATATTATACAAATTTACTATCATGTTTAAGTAAAAATTTACTTTACGTGAATAATATTTTTATACGTTTAAAGATAATGTGTCAATAAACTTGTAAAAGTTTTTCTTCTTTTTTTAGCTGTTTGATGCAAATCGATTAAAATAGGTGTATATTTGTAATGTTTTAATAACATTTTATATATTATTTGAATGCATTTCAAATAATTTCACGCGCAATCGAAAATTGATATAAATTTTGTGGCAAATGAGGACTCATTTCAATAGAAAATTTACATCGTGGTTGATTACCACACGGAGAAAAATGTATTGAAAATAATACGAGAATCTTCAAATAAATTTCTAATTTTATGAGTAAACTTAGTACATATTTATATTTGCATAATACCCTCCAAACGTCAAAAGCATTTTATTTAACGTCTTTATTATAACAATTCAATTTATGAACTAAGATAGTAAATTATATGTTACGTTTTCTAAAATCGAACAAATATTATTAAAAAAATGATATGCCGGACAAGTATAGTTTACTAAATTAGTAATTTGCTAAAGACTTGTTTTCCCCGTGCAGCATTAACTAATGAAAAGCATACTTGATTAACTTACATATGGTACTTTACATAAATATATTCTAATAATATTTCATGTCGAAGTTTTTCAAAGTACATTACTAACATATAACGCAAACACAATGAGTTGCTATTCAATATGTATTTATTTAATTAAACTAACTTCTAATGCATGGTAATCACATTGCACTTATCTCTGATATGAAATGAAAATACCCTGCATTATTTTGAACAATAGTAAAAAATAATTTATAAAGATGGCCACGGTTTCAACATATCCGTGATAGGCATTCCATTTTTTTATCCTTATTTTCTAGAAGCTGCCGCATTCTCGTAAAACGCGGTTTCCAAGAGGCAATGGAGGACGGAAATTGTTGATTACCTGAAAAATAAAATGTGTTTAATTAGAATAATTTTAATACGCACTTTGAAATATAATAATTTATATTATAATTAATTTAAAATAATAAATTAATAAACAAAGATGCAACGAAAACTATTTAAATTTAAATTTAGCAATTTTAGAAATATTAAAAACGTACTGCTCCGTGATTTTCATGGCAGGGACACTCTTCACCTCGAGGGAATTTACGCAAGTTTCTGAAAACATTCAACTGATGGTGTGAGACTTCGATGTACTTCTTGAATAAAATCCAAATAACACTTTCATTGCAGGGTGGTGTCGTTAAAGAACCAAGATATGTCCAGTAGCCGTTATCGTCTAAGAATAAAGAGTATATTAGAAACTAATATATGTAAACATTTTTCAAGTTTTTCAACTTTCAGTTATTTTGTGTTATATTAGGGAAATGTGTATGTATTATATAAGGAAAAATGAGTATTTATTAAAAAAAAATTGTGTTTGTTCAGTAGAGTCATATGTTTGAAATCAATGTTATATTTAGCTTTAAAGAAGCGAGAAAGTATATTAATTCATGGTATAAATGAAATTATTTTATATACTTATTTTAGAATGCTGTTTTGTTATTATTCTGAAGCTTATTTTAGAATCGTATGATTTGTCCGATCCAATGCAAGCAAGCGTGCAATAATTTTTTTTTTTTTTTTTTTTTTCTGGATCGATGCAACTACCATGAACAAGGTTCATTATTAATTTTGATCAAAAAATCGTTTAATTTATGGAAACTTGATCTGTTCCTTTTTATTACTCGTTTTTTTCTTATTTCTTTGCACTTTTTCAATTTTTATCATTCACACGAAACAATTTGTCTTATAAAAAGAAACGTCTTTTAATTACAACTTACTTACAAAATATTATTAATTGCATAAAATCTGTTAATTATCTAACTTCCAAAATATTACATTTAATGTGAAAAAATTAGAGAAAATAGCATTAAGAAATGTTTTCAAACAGTAAATTTTTCATGACATTATTTATTGTTTTTATTTAAGAATATTATTCACTTCTGTTGATAAATAATAAATTCATATTTAACATCAACAGTGTTTATGAGTCATTAAATTATGTTTCCATATAAATGATATTTGATAAAATCTTACATAAATATTATTTAAAAAAAATTCCATAAATATATATTGTAAAATTTGTGTAATTTGAAACTGTGTATAAAAGTAATCACGCTATAAATAGTAAATTTATGAAGACAGGTAATTAGAGGACTTGCAATAATATTAATATTTTAAATAAGTTATTTTGAAATAATGAATGACAGTTAATATTATCCTCGATTCAAATCAAATGACAAGAAAATGACCAGAAATGTATACAATAATTTGAATATTTATTTGTGGGAAGTGTGACTCATTTGTTAACGTACACTTTTACTTAGTTAGATTAATAATTAAACAAAATACTTTAATTAAACGAAAGTTTTACCTGGAAGAAGTTTGCTTGGATCAATGGTTGGTTCTGCGATGTCCACTGTATCGTCTTTATGGGATACGTAAGGAAGTAGGCGAGCTATTTTTTCCATTTCCTCATGAGCATTTCCAACCTGATAACATAAAAAGAAATGTAATATTTAAAAATCAAAAATGTGTCTTTTTTTATTATAAGATGTATTGAAGTTACAAATATATCGTTTGCACTATATATCATTATTTTGCAGTATATAGCACTACTTGCACTATGTAGCAATTATTTACATTATACAAAATTTCTTAATATATTTAGGTACACTATCTGCTTTCATAAAACAGCATGTATTTCTAACAAATAAATCTGTGTAACTGCTAAATTAAATCTAGTTTCTCCTCGTTCCTAATATTAATAAACAATTTCACTTTCTTGCATTTTTTAAATGTTTAAATTTCTTAAAATGTATACAAAATTTTGTTGATTAGATTTCTCATTTTTAAAACGACCCATTCTTCATTTCAATTACAGAATGATTTTTTTAAAACGTTTCCCTGGAGATTTGCAACGGTTTCGGTCAGTCTCTTCCAATCTTGTATTGAAAAGTATTGTAGCGGTATAACGTAATAGTGACGCAATTCATTAGCATCTTCGCGATAGTGCATGAATACCGGGTAAAGCGCGAAGAGTTTCGCGTGAATATTTAATTTGTTGAACTTTTTATTCAACCTTTATTATTATCGTTTATAATGCATCAAAGTCAATCAAAGTTAAATAAAAAAAAAGTACAAAAAAACCCTGATGCAAATTGCGTTTCAGAGATTTTTTGGTCGAGAAAAGACGATGAAGATTGGAATGTTGGCTGATTAATCGCGTGGTATAATTGCGACCACTTATGCAATGGAATAACGTCCCGATCGCTTCTCAAAAGCGCGGAATGCGGAAGATTAGAGCGATACTCATTTAAGAACAATAAGATTTTACGTTTGACGGTGGAAGGGGAAAGAGAAAGAAAGTTGGAGAGCGACTATTACGCGATTTGTTAAAATGTGCAACAATTTCACGTACTCGTTATATAGATATTAAATAGAAAAAACTTTTTTTCCAAATTTTAGAAAGATTCTATAAGGGTGGCGTTAGGAAAAAATGTTCATTGTATAAAATACAGATTTTGTATAAAATTTAACTATGTCCTGAAATATTTGTATTTCTAAATAAATTGTCTAATTTTTTTTATTTTATATTACCGCAGATTTGGATAAAAAAATAACATTATTGTTAAAATTTAACTAAATTATAATAGAAATAATAAAAAAATTACAAGCATTGTATTACGAGATTCGTAGTATACGTATTTTTTTACAGTCAATAGTGTACATTTGCATTAAGTTTTGCATATAATTACAATGCTCCCAACAATATTACTCAAATTACAATAAAATTTTACGTCAGTTTTTCGTTATCAATAACTATCATTGTATTGTTAATTTGCATTATTTAAATTGCACTTTTTACTAAACATAATATAAAAAGCGATAAGCAATTATTAAAGATAATAAATTATATTAATTGCTTAATTTGATGTATTGAATTAATTATATTGCATTCAACAATGTAATAAATATGAGTGTAATAACTAAATAATAATGATTTTTAAACGAAAAGATTAATTCAATTATCATAATGACGTAATTGTAAAATGTTAATTTTTATTTCCATCGAATCGAATCGTCGATCGCTATTCTTAATTCAATTATGACCTAAGATTGACGGAGCAAAATTATTTCGTTTCATTTACTAGATTAAAGACATGAAAAAATGCCACTGTGGAAACATTGACACAATTGTTAATTAATTGTGTCATGTCAGGCATCGAAATTTGCCGCATTATGCTCGCACAAATATAGTTAACGTTACGCGATTACTGCATCGATGTAAAGTTGATTTAAAAATGGAGGATATTTAGGTCAATTCAGTAATAAGAGGAGGAAAAAAAGACAATACCGTGCATCTCTAATAGTTTTGAAGCGGTATAAGTCTGTGTTTATGTAATGTGAAATCACTATTACGGATTCTGCTTACAGAGCTTATATAAAACCCGAGATGCGAACGCATTAGAACATGCATGTTCTATATAAATCATTGTATTCCACGTGACGAACTTATCGTCTTGCTCCATAATTTTGCAATTGTTAAATAATTGTCTTTCAGATTTTACGTCACCCAATTTATATTTCATTCTCATATTGGTTTCTTTAAATAAATTTCTGCGCCTCTCCCGTATTTACACTAGGGTTCGACGAAGAGAAATATTTTTCAGGCGGTAGCATAGAGTGATAGTAAAGTTCCTGATTAGTAACTAAGTTAACAGGTTCCATTCTCTGATAATAACATTTTTCTAACACCTTTTTTTCAAAATACGATATTATATTATAAAAAATACTGCGAATCTACAGCAAAAATTTAAATAATTAAAATTATAATTAATTTAAACTTTATGTATACAAAAATTTTTCAACGTAACATTATCATTTCTTGAATAATTTTTGCAGTCACTCGAATCATTCAATGAAAAATTATTGAAAAAAAATACTGATAATATTAAAGAAAATAAAAAATAAAACTGGTTTAGGATCATCGGTAAGTCGACGTTTCATTAACAAAAAAAATATCCGACAAAGATATTCAATTTTATTGGGTCTACTTATTTAGATAATCGTGATTTTAATGTGACCGAACGCAATTAATATTTATGCACGAGCTATTCAATTTTAATGAACTAAAAATCTTATCTGGATTCATTCCTTTTTACATTCACATGTCACGCGTCTGACTTGAATAATTGAAGCCGAAGGCGAAAAATAGTTTTTGCAAAAATTCGAACGCAATTTTCGCGAGAATTTTTAATCTTTGGGAACACGAAGAACTTAATTATACGCATTTATCGACGATAGTTTCGTGCCGCGAATGATAATGCACTAACAATGCACCGCTCAAAACAATGCGAACCAGCAAATTATAATCTGCGAGCAGTTTCGCAGTCCAACGTCGTTTGAAAACAAACGGTGACAAACTTATTTTTTTCTTTTTTATTTGCGAATTAATAGGGAAAATGAATAAATGATATTTCGTAATATATAATTCACCTTTAAGAAAACACCCAAAACGGCCAGGCCATCCGGAGCTTTTGCAGCATCTGCGAAAGTTTGGTACTTGGAAGTGTTCCAGTGTACCAGATGTAACTAAAATAAGAAAAGCAAATTAGTTATTATTTTACAGCTTATTGTATTCGCAAGTATTAAATATGTTGTTATATTAAGGAATGCTCATAAATTTTATGTCGTTTCCACTTCTTGAAATTTTCAATGACTTTATGATAAAATGCGACAAGCTACTGAAAATAATTCCTCTAGTCCTATGCCAATTTTATGTAGCTCCTGCGCAAATTTCAAATTAAATTTATATGTTTTTGGCAACGCGGAACATTTCGTAAATATTAAATTTAATAAAACCAAACAATCATCTCTCACTGAACTAATAAATTTGTTTTAAATTTAAATATGAAACGTAGGTACGATTTACGAATATTAAAATGAAAAATGAGCTATTCATGTTACGCGTTGGAATAAGGAAGTGTTGTAATTATATAAAAATTTAAGGTAGAAAAACGTACTTCTCCTGCAAATGCTTGCCCATCCACGGTGTGCTCTGAACCTCTTGAATCACTGCAACCCCAGTGGCAATGAAATTGCTCTAGCTTATATACATCATCTTTTAATGGTCCACCGCTTAAAACTGAAAGATAATAAAAATTATTTAAGATTAATTGATAAGTGTTTAAAAATGCACGCAAACAAGTGTGTGAAATACACAGTTATCACAATATAATTTTTACTATACTGGAAACTAATAAATTGTATAAATTTTATATTCTTTCGACTATCAATTTATTAAAATACCAGAAGAAAATATTTTATGTCAACCTTATTATACAATATACTTATAACTTTAATTAATTTTAATTATAAAAGTTAAAAATTTATGTTATATATATATTTATGTGTTATACAGTTTCAACTTTTTTCTGTATGTGCAAAACTGAGAGTCCAAAGTTTTTGACAGCTGAATGCTTCCAACTTAAATCTTAACATTACTGGAAATTTCTTTTCATTTCAATAATTAGCCCGCAATATTTTCTCGCTAGAAATAAGAAAAGCAAGTTACGAAAACAAACAAGTTCTTTCAAGCTTTTAATTTAATTACCCACCAGCCATACATTCAGCTCCTTAATGATCAGTTGCAGAATTAACATTATTTTTAAAATAATTACACCGTTAACCGTGCAATTATTAATGTCGTAAATTTAAATTCGAATAGGAAGCAGCATATAAAACTTTTTCAAATGGAAAACTTATAATGAAATTGTTCAAATAAGGAATTATTCCTCTTTTCCCCGAACCAATATAAAAACGTGCGCTTAAATAAAGTCACGCACTCGTGTGCACTAAATGGAAATGAGTATAAAAATGTTTATTGCCTGCATATAAAAAGGATAAAATTGGAAATAAAATTAAATTAATTACAACGATTGACGTTTATTTATAGTTTGCGCGCATCCCTTGCATTGTCTCTTTGGTTCCCTTTTGTTTCTTCTTTTTTGTCCGATCATTTTATTATCAAGCGCAGATACAGAAAACTGTTGCACGCGCGCACTTCCTCCGCAAAATATTTATGACGCGTCGTACGGTGGTATCCATTTGTGATTTATTATAATTAAGGCGCGCTAAATGTGGTGCGCCTCAAGACGGATCGTGATTTGAGTTTGAACGATCCCTCGCAGCGGGCAAAATAATGGACAAAAAGCTAGCCGTTGGTGGAAAACGAACGATCATGCGCGCGAGCGACTTTTCGACAACCGAAACTTAACCCATGCAAATTAATTTTGATGACTTAAAATGATTGCGTCGTTGTGCAACAATAAGCGGTTCGAAAACAATGTATAGTTATCGCGTGCAGGATACGCTTCATTAAATGTTATGAGACGGAGGGGTTCGCAGATTATTACGCGTGAATCATCGTGACTTGGCGCTGTAACGATCCGGAGCGTTCTTTTGGATCCGATTTGTGCGTGCAGTTGTCATCCTGGTATCAGTTTGACATTACCACTTCGTCATTAATCAAGTTTATGCCCAATCGACACGTTATTACGGCAAATAGTATGACTCCAAATCGAGTATAATTATTGTACAAATGATAAGTAAATGACGTTAAGCAAATTGGCCTTAATAATCGATTGCGATTAGTCTCGTAAAATTGAAATTTTGATTTGATAAATAACGATTTATGGTCCGGGATATAAAAATTAAGTCGCCGTTCACGCGAAGTCGTTGAAATAATTGTTAGATAAAATCTGAGCGTTATGTAATTTATGGCCAACTACCTAATTAATTTTTTTCTCTTTTTTTGTACGATACGGTGAGCTTGGTGGCGGTGAAAAATTACTGTCATTTTGATTGCGCATCCATATGTTCAAATTTAATTGCTAAATACAAATGGTGCTTCAATTTTAATTGCACTTATTATTTTTGATAAAACATTAGTTTACGCGCAACCGTGCGGATCAAATTTAAAAGTACTGAGTAAAAAATAAAAATTAATGGAATGAATGAAATAAAATGTGCATGGGGTTAAATTATTATTTTTATTTTCCTAAGTTTGTGGTAGAACTCTTTGTAAAAAGGGTGATAGAAAACAGAAAAAAAAGATTAGTGATAAGGGTTTGGAATTTCCTTCTGTTATTGTCATTCGAATAATTTTTAGATTAAAAATATCTACTACATGAAATCAACTTATAAAGTTTTTCACGTTGCCCTCTATTTCTAGGGGGAAAAAATTTATTGATTTTGGTTCATGAATTCATGAAAAAGATCCACTCACATATTCAAGATTATTGTTAAAAAAATTGATTTACAATTTAAATTTATTTGCGAACAAAATATTTGGTGCATTAGAAAAATCTGCAATATAATAAATGGGTAAACTTACAAGTTCCTTCACCGTCAGTATCCACTCGCCAGCAGTACCCGGGATTGACCAACTTTTTCGAAGCGGTAGCTGGGTATTTCCAGCGCAACGGTTTACTGCTCAGAGCCTCGTGATCCGATTCAGCGCGATCGGTTTCAATGTTCACGGGACTTTGCCTAGAACCTGCTGCCATTGGAAACTTCTCAACCCACGTGCTGGGTCCTGTAATGCAAATAAAATTATATAAATAAGATTAATTATAATTCATTTTGCGAAAAATATAATTTCTTGCCAAATCAGGACAAACAAATGTCAGTAATTAATCTCTCTGAAAAAGAGAAATCTTGTTCTATATCTACATACAAAATATACTGTTTCTTAATAAATATTGCTTTATTAATCAATATTTTCACTTTCCTTGATTTAATAATATTACTTTAAACAACTGTGAATATTACTTCAATATTCCAATAATATTCAAATGATTTGATTTTATGCAAAATTATATTTTATTACAATATTACAGTAATTTGACCACTTGTAGAATGCCTACGGTAATTGCCATAGTAAAACTTTCAAAATTTAAGTGCGCGTTTTAATAGGTCTAAAGGTTTGCTGGGTCGAGTCCAGCCGTTTACAAGATTACTCGAGTACATTTTTTTGTAACTCATTTCTTTTAGCTTTTTTTCTAGATAAACAATCCCTGAATATTATTAAAATCTAATTCAAACGCAACTCGTTCACTCTACTACTCCCAGAAAGCAGTTTATTTCTTTCGTTAGTATATAAATCTAATAATTAATTAATGTAAATTAATTTATTTGAATTAAATAAATATTAAATTGATATTACAGTTGATTTAATTAAGTAGTTTATTAGGATCATATACAAATAATCAAATATTTAAAATAGTATAAATATTTAATTAATCTAAGTAATGTAAATATTTAATTTAAAGTAAACAATGAAATTAATTTCAGATAAATAACAATATACGTTCTCCAAATATTTGGAATTTGCTGCCAAAATCTGCAATGATTTCATTAATCACTCATTTACTTTCGCTTTAATTTATATTTGCTCGTTATTCAAATTTAATTGAGGAATAAAATTTATTACAATTTATTTCAATCGCTGTTAAACAATGGTTTGCATCAATCGATCAAACGCTGTACTATACACCAGAAGTGGTAAACAACTCAATGACTGTAACGTTGAAAACAAGAGATCATATTTCAATTCGTACCGTCGAATAAAAACCTTCGCCGCTTATTTCGTTTATTCGATACATTTAATATAGGATAGTGCAACCTACTCTACTACGGCCTACATAATTAATTCAGGTCGAAGCTCCAAGTTCGAGTAACCGATCGAAATTGTTGTGACGACTGTGACAAACACGTAACTTTAGTAATTATGCACCAGTGTACTGAATAAGGTGAAAGAAAAAGAAAAAAAAAGTATCCATTTGGATAAATCTACAATCATGACACTGACGAACGCTAACAAATTCTTGCTAAACCTTACACTGAGAGAAAAAAAATAGGATTTATAACTAAAATCGTTTAGTTAAAGACACGTACTTAAAACAACGAAATTTTTCTTTCAACAACAAATATATTTGGACCAACATATTTGGTTATTTCAAATAAACATTTTGTTCAACTCAAAAAAAGAACAAATTGTTACAACCAAACATTTTTATCTACGTGCTCAGATGACTTCGATCGCTAATGCAAATCTTATTGTTTGCCATCGGGAGTTATTGAAATTGAATGATTCCGTCATTTTTCAGCCGATGTGAATCATGTTAAAACATTGATAATAATATTTTTTTTTTTATGGAAATAAGTACAATGAAAGTTGACAAAAATGCCATCGTATTTCTTGCGAAGAATTATTAATTTCAACAGCGGTAGAAATATATATGAAAAATTGCAATTTATGATAAGATATCTGCGTTTGCGGTATTAAGTTAGAGTTATAATTTATTTATGATATTGACGTGTTCACTTTTTACGGAACACATTTGTAATATTTCAAACGTTATATGCATATTTCATTTTAAATATGCGTAGTATAGATTAATGCACGTCTATAACCCAATATAACGATTGCAACTTTTGTGTAAGAAATATGCATGAGAAGTTGTTAATGTCTGAACAATCTTTATTTCAATATAGATGAGAATATAAGATCAATATGAACGAGTTAAATTTTGCAACTTTGAATCGAGCAAAGTTGCTTAATGTGCACAATCAACAATTCAAGTCCGATAATAATTTCAATTAATCGTTTACGAAAATTGTTTTCTCAATAAAAGGTGTTCGAATGATTGAACAAATGTTAAAACACAAAACGTTATTTTATTTTGCAGCTAATTCGACTTTTGTGTCATTTGGAATTGCAAACAAAAATAATGTTTAATACATTTATTGCGTTTGTTGTTGATTTCAGTTTGAAAAACGTTTTATTCATCTTAACAATTTTTTAATGATATTCTAAATGGATAAGAATAAGAAAACAAAAAGTATTCGAGTTTTGCGATTTTGAAACACGAGGATCGACGATTATTTTTGCACGTGATGTAACTGTATATTCGCCGAGAGAGAATAATATTTTTAAAGCTTTTTAAAAGCATTGTTTTTAAATCGTTGGATTTGAAGAATTCATTTCATCGACCGCAGTAAATGATAAAAGCGTGTAAACGTAATCCATTTCATAAATAATAACTGTTACGTTGTAAAAAAAAATGTTTTTTAATTTAAAATAAATGTTCATGAGAATAATGAACAATTAAATCTAACGTGTACGAACATTTTATATTATTTTTTGGATTCCGAAAAGTGAAAATTTTTACTATTAATAATATAGTAAAATACTATATTTGTATTATTTTTTAATTAAAATATTGTTATATAACTCTTAAATTTTACTATAGTTAATACATACTTAATTTGATATAAAAAATAGTAATTTGTGGTATTTTTCTTTCTTCTTCTACAGTAGTTCCAAACTCAAAGTGGGAAATTTGTGCAATTCAAATTCTATTTCAGTAAAATAAAAACAATTTTTTTAATGATAACACGGAGAAAAATGTTTAGTTGTGTTAACCAAACATTTGGTTCTTTTTTAGCTGACCAAAATTTTTAGTTGAAATAACCAAATATGTTGGTCAGAATATTTTTTTTAGTTACTTCAACCAAAATTATTTGTTATTGAAACAATAATTTGGTTATTTTAACTAAAGATTTTGGT